>JAXLNO010003530.1:140120-181754 GCA_038087875.1 Malacoraja senta
AGGGGATGATTGTTTTCAAATGCCTCTATTATTTTGCCTCCAGGATGTTTAGCTTGCAGCTGTGCCCTGGAGATTAAATATTAATTCCCAGGGTCTCTGGGAAAATCCTGGAAGACTGGCAAATCCCTAGCTCTGCTGTCCATGTTCCTCGGATTCCACGGGATACGGGCACTCTCTGCAAGCTGTGAGGGATCTTCTGTTCTCAAGGGGATTAGCCGGTGGGTTTTTCTAACCCAAGCCATGGTTTAGTGGAAACTCTGAGTGACCTGATCAGGTAAAGCCTGGAATAAAAGCGTGCGGGCCGCAGCCTACCCCAGCTGAGAGGCAGGACCTCAAGCAAACACAGCCCGCCTCGAGGACTGACTTCTCCCTTTATTCATCTTGACTGCTAATAATTCTGAAGCATTCCTTTCCATCGCGGCGAGAAAGAAAACATGAGTTGATACGGCATCCCTGAGCCCAGACAAGCAGGCTTTTCTTCCTGGGGACCGGTTCAAAGGGCGAAG
This sequence comes from Malacoraja senta, assembly GCA_038087875.1. NCBI lineage: Eukaryota > Metazoa > Chordata > Chondrichthyes > Rajiformes > Rajidae > Malacoraja > Malacoraja senta. The sequence continues at coordinate 140,627 of JAXLNO010003530.1, forward strand.
GTCAAGAAAATATATGTAAACTCTGGAAACAAGCTCTCGCCGCGGAGGGACTATACAAAGGGCTGGAGTGAATTGCTCTTGGAAAAATGTTTACCTTCGCTGATCTCCACTCAGTCTTTAAGCCCTCTCATTTTAATTAAACTTTAATCGCACTCTTTCAGGAGACGGAGGGGAGGAGGGGAGGGGGGGGGGAGGGCGAGGGGTGTGTGAGGAAGTCTGGGGATGGGGGGGGGGAATACTTTCCACTTCATTTTAAACGTCCTTTAAAGCCCTGGGTGGGTGCCCACTGACTTTAGTGGTGCGGCTGGGGAGTTGGCCTATTGTTGGCAGGGAGAAGATGCAAGAGGAGTTTAATAACTTTGACATGAATTCACAGTTCAACTCCCAGCCTTCTTCTTCTTCTTGCGTATGGCTTGCACAGCCTAAAGTTGTAAGACAACTTGTTTTATTTGATCTTACTTGATTGTGCACGCTGGGTTGAAACATTCGTCGAAACAGGGCGGACCACGTGAAGGTTGCAATCCCCACCCCAACTCCCAGCCTGTAAAGCCTGAACCATCCCACCAATGCTCCCAGCCACGGCTCACGCTCACTAGAGGAGATCGCGGGTGACCAGAGCCTTGCGGAGTTTGTCCCCTGATCATCCACTCACTGGCTGGAGAGCGACGAGGTACTTAATAGAAGAAAATGCTGGAAATGCTCAGCAGGTCAGGCAGCGCCCTGGGAGAGAGAAACAGAATTAACGTTTTGGGACTGGAAAACGTGGGTGGCACAGAGGCAATAGTATTTACAATAGAAAATTAACTCTAAATGTGGGGCGGCACAGTGTCGCAGCGATAGAGTTGCTTCCCTTACAGCACCAGAGACCTGAGCATGACAACAGATGCTGTTTCACAGCTCCACTGAACTAGGTTCAATCCTGACCTCAGGTGCTATCCGTGTGGAGTTTGCATGTTTTTCATGTGACCACGTGGGATCTTCACAGAGCTCCATTTGGTGGAATCCGGAGGGAGTTATATAGAATCACAGTGAAATAGAGCAGAGATACAGACTCTTCAGCACGCTAATCACCCATTTGCATTAATCCTGCATTAATCTCACATTCTCATCCCCCCCCCCCACCTCCCCAGCTTCTACCACACAAGGCAATAAATGTCACCAATTAACTTACCACCACACACGTCTTTGGGATGTTGAAAGAAACCAGAGCACTTGGGAGAAACCAACACAGTCACAGGGTGAACATGCAAACTCCACAAAGAGATCACGATTGGAGCGGGGTCAATGCTTCCTCTGTTACCCTCCTCCTCCAACCCTTTCTACCCCTCCATCAATGAGTTGCCCCTGGCAACCAAACATCTGGCATTCACCCCACTGTTCCCCAGGTAACCCCCACAACTGGAGGACACCTCACCATTTCCAAGGCAACCAGGCAGCTGTTTGCTCTTTGATCTTTGGTCACTTTATGAAATCTTTCCTCAGGCTGAGAATAACTAAAGGGAGAGTCACTGTCGGCACATGTATTGGAGTACGCACATGCATTGGACATGCATTCGTCGATGTGTGCCTACATTTGTAGGATTATACATATTTTTGTAAACTTTATGCCTCTACTGCTGCCTGGAATTCTTCAGAAGAGTTACACTACAAGGAGGAAGTTTTCTGCACAACAATGTTCCATTGCTAGTTCTTGCAGCTGCCATTAGGCAGCCTTACAGCTGTGACTTGCTCTTAAAGGGACATTCCATATTGCCGGCAGCACTCCACCAGCAAGAGATGGCGTCTCCAAACTTGATGCGGTAATAAGGGGATGGGGAGGGGTTGGTAGGCTGGGAGGGACCTGGATGAGCTATTAAAGATCAATGTCCACTGAAAAAAGGTCTATGTTCAGGTGGGGAAGGTGGGGAGGGTGGGGTGTGTGGAGGGGGAGGGGGTGTGTGGTGGGGGTTGCAGAGACCCAGCACCTGGGTGAACTGCTTGCAGGGTGGACTACTGTATGACACTGCAGGCTGCCCTCTAGAGAAGTCTCTCCCAGGCTGCTCTGCCTGCTGTCGTGGGCCGATGGAAGAGTAGAAGAAGACTCCTCTCCTTGAGTTTGGATGATGTCCTTCATGCAGCAGGAAGCAGCAAACTGCGAGACGCAACAGAGATCGGCTTGCAGCAACATGGATACTGGTATGTTTAAAGCGAGGATTGATTAGTAAGGATGTCAAAGGTTACGGAGGAAGGCTGGAGATGGGGTTGAAGAGGGAGAGAATAATGGGGGATCAGCCAGAGATCGGAGTTTGACCCTGACTAGGGGTGCATCTGGACCGGAGTTGTACGTCTCTCTGTGACCTGCTTGGGCTTTCTTTGGGTGCTCTAGTTTCCTCCCACATTCCAAAGACATATAGGTTTGTAGGTTACTGTCTTTTGTAAATTGCCCCTAGTGTGTAGGACGTGAAACTGGGATAACATAGACATGGTACGGGTGACCGTTGGTCAGTGTGGACTCGGTGGGCCAAAAGCCCTGTTTCCACGCTGTACCTTGAAACTAAACTAAACTGAAGTAAACTAAATGTGTAGGAAGAAAGTACAGATGCTGGTTTATACCAAAGATAGACATAAATTGCTGGACTAAATGCTGTTTCGGGTTGGAAGAAGGGTTCCGACCCGAAACGTCACCCATCCTTTTTCTTCAGAGATGCTGCCTGGCCCGCTGAATTACCCCATCACTTTTGACTAAACTAAACTAAAACTAACCTAAACTAAACTAACCTAAACTAAACTAACCTAAACTAAACTAACCTAAACTAACCTAAACTAAACTAAACTAACCTAAACTAACCTAAACTAAACTAACCTAAACTAAACTAAAACTAACCTAACCTAAACTAAACTAAACCTAAACTAACCCAAACTAAACTAAACTAAACTAAACTAAACTTAAGCCAGTGGAAAAAGACTTGCGAATTTACCTTGTTTTTGCTACGTCAAATGGGCACATCTATTCACCCACTTGTTCTCCCCAAATGCCAGCAGTGGGCTCATTGCCTTAAGGCCCTGTCCCACGGGCAGGCGGTTACTGGCGGTGAAGCGCGGCATCCCCGAAAAGCGGGGACCACGCCGCTACCGCGGGAGCGCCACGCGTATGCCGCGGGAGCGCCGCGGGGATGCCGCGTGGGGGCCGCGTGATCACCGTACGGCCGGTCCCACGAGCATGCGGCAAGTTCAACCTTACCGGAAGCTGTTGCCGCGCGTATGCCGGGTGATCACCGCACGGCCTGTCCACGGGCCGACTGCGAATGGACGTCGCGCGGTGTCGGGTGATGACGTCATCGCGCAATGCAACGCTTACAGGCGGTGCTCGCGGCGAAGAGGCGGCGGCTGGGCGGTGTCAGTTTTTCTGAGCAGTGTCGGGACCAACTACATACGGTTCCGGCGATCTGCGTGGGACCGACCCCGCGGGCCATGCGCGGTCCTCTAGCGGTCCACGCGCGGTCCCAACTTCCTGCTACACCGCCAGTAACCGCCTGCCCATGAGACAGGGCCATAAGTCATATCCTGATGTAGCAAAATCCAGGTAAATTCGCAAGTCTTTTTCCACTGGCTGAAATTTAGCCTTGGGCCAACATCACTCATGGTGCAGAATTGCTCGAAAACCCCATCAGACCAGGCGGTGTCCGTAGAGAGAGAGGGACAGTGCAGACATAAGGAATGACACAAGGAACAGAGTCGATGTTTCAGGTCAAAGACCCTAGAGCAGATTGGGAACGAGAGAAAACAAGTTGGTTTTACAATGCAGAGATGGATACAGCAATGAGATCTGCTGTTCTTTCATTTCCAATCCCTCAAACTATTTACCTCGTTTTTTTATTGTGAGATGTTGCTGTGCATACATTTGCTGCTCCATGCACAATTGGCTGCATTCCAGAGTTGCTTTATCAGTTGTAAAGTGCCTAAGGATGTCCCAGGGTTGTGAAAGGTGTAATGGAAATGCAAGCCTCTTCTATTTTATCCAGATAGTTTTTAAATGATAGTTTATTTTTGGTATTGGCATTGTTTTTTGTCTATTATTACTGCGTGTGGTGAGATACAGTGAAAAACTTTGTTTGAGTGCTATCCAATCAAATCATACAATACATGAGTACAATCAAACCATACACAAGTACAATAGGTAGTGCAAAGAGAAAAATGCCAGAGTGGGGCAGAATATTATGTTACAGCGTTATAGTGTTACAGTGACAGAGAAAAGTTACAGAGGATAATGTGTGGGAGGGAACTGCAGATGCTGGTTTATATCAAAGATAGACACAAAGTGCTAGAGTAACTCAGCGGGTCAGGCAGCATCTCTGGAGAAAAGGAATAGATGATGTTTCAGGTTGGGACCCTTCTTCAGACTGAGACAGTTACAGATGTTAACTTCCCTCCTCACCCTGTAATTTGGCTCTGAAGAGCCTCTGACCTTCCACGGTCCCCGCTCGCAGCTCGCCTGCAGCCCGCCCGGCTCACCTCCTCCTAAAGACCACCAGGGGCGCCATACGATGGCAGCTCCACTGGCAGTATGTTAATTTTTTCATCTTTTTTTTTATTTTTAGTGTTTGTTAACAGTTTGTTTTAATGTTCTCCGGTTTGTCTTATATGTGGGGAGGGGGAGGGGATCGGGGGAAACTTGTTTTTCAGGTTCTTACCTTGCCGGAAATGTGATTAATTTTCGGATCACATTCTCCAGACTCTGCGGCCTTCCATCGATGGAGCTGGAGGCCTCCTCGGACTGTCGTGAGCCCCACTGCGAGCCTCACGACTTAACATCGGAGCTGATCCCTTGCCTGGGATCGCTCCAACCGCGGCCTGCGGACTTTACCATCAAGAGCTCGCAGTCTCGGGAGAGGCTAGTCGGGAAGCTCCAACGACGCAGAAGGTTCGACCAGCCCCGACGCGAGGTTCGATCGTCCAGCGCTGGGGAGCTGACATCCCCCCGATGTGGGAGCTTGATCGTCTCGACGCGGAGGGCTAAAACGCTGCCGGCTACGGGAGTCAAGATCGTCCCGTCAACTGAGGGATGTGTAGGAGTCACTGTGGTGGATGTTCATGTTAAAATGTATTTTGGGTGTTCTGTTGCTTTTTATTTGTATGCCTGACTTGGCAAATGAAATTCCTCGTATGTTGCAAAACATACTTGGCAAATAAAGTATTATTCTATTCTTATTCTGAATTTACAGCCCAATGTATTTAAGAATCATAGGTACAGGGTGGCTGTTAGAGAGTGGCACACTGGCACACTGGCACACTGGCACACTGGCACACTGGCACACTGGCACACTGGCACACTGACACACTGGCACACTGGCACACTGGCACACTGGCACACTGGCACATCTTTCCTGTAGAGTGTTTCCAGCATTTTCTGTTTTCTATTTCAGATTCTTAGCACCTGCAGGTTTTGCATTTCCACAATACCTTGGATGCTTGGGACATTGCGTTTCAATGTCCACCCATTTAGAAGGAGAGTTGACATTTAGACAGGTACATGGATATGATAGTGGAATTAATTGCCACAGAAGGCTATGGTGGCCATGTCAATGGATATTTTTAAGGCGGAGATGGCTAGATGCCTTGTATGACACTATGACTCTATGGGTGCACTGGAAAGTGATATGAAAAGTTTTTTAAGTTTATCAGACCCAGGTAAGGGAGGTGAGTGGAGGAGTGACCTGGAGATCCAGTCTTCTGTTGTTCTGGTTTCCATAAAGAAACTGCATAAATTAGCCAGGCCTAGACTTCCACCTGCAGTTAGTTCTGTTAGAGGCACAGAATCACACATTTAGCATGTTGCACTCTGGCCTGGAAACTCATTCTATGCCAGTTGATATCAATGGAACAGATGTCTGGAACAGTGTTTTGTGCATTGGTGCTGCTAAAGTAGCACGTTTAGCATTACCGACATTTCTAAAATCTTTCCCCAGTTTGTAACATTAATAGTTGCCAGCATCTCTAAAGTAACACCCACTGACATTCCTTGGGTAAAAATTGACCACAGGAAGAAGGAAAAACAAATTTACCTTGCACCTTTCACAAACCCAAGATGTCTCTAAGCCAGTCTATTAGGCTTTGATGTAAAGTGTGAAGCATGGGCACCACCATGTAGCAATGTTCATTGAGGGATATTGTTCAACCAAGGACCCTGCCAAAATCTCTCTGTTCGGTCTAGAATTAGCAGATATTTTTGATCTTGCTCCATCAACCATTCATTCATCAGGAAACTACAGACAGCTAAAACAGGCTTTCTGCAACACATTTGACGAACTGTTCAGTGGGAAGGTGACTAGCAATGGTAGAGTGAGGGATAAGTTAGGCCATTACATTGTTGGTCGTGATGGTGGATGGGTTCATAAGACATAGGAGCAAAATTAGGCCTTTCGGCCCATCAAGTCTACTCCTCCATTCAATCATGGCTGATCTGTCTTTCCACCTTAACCCCGTTCTCTGTCTTCTCCCCATAACCTTTGATGTCCTTACTACTTGGAAGGCACAGTGGCACAGTGGTAGAGTTGCTGCCCTACAGCACTAGAGACCCGGGTTCGATCCTGACTGCGGGTGTTGTCAGTATGGAGTTTGTACATTCTCCCTGTGATCCAGCTCACGGAACTGGTTCTCTGTGCATCCCTCTGCACCAGCCACCATCCATTCTAAAGGATGTTTCTGCTGCTGCCTCATGGATAACCGGTTTACAGCAACCAGATCCGCTCTGTCCCACTTAGCATGTTAATAACATCACGCAACATGATGAAGGGAGGTCATAGAACCAAGGAAACGGGCCCTTCGAATCCATGCCAACCATCCAGTACTCATTTACACTAATCTCATCCTAATCCCATTTCATTCTGCCCACATTCCCATCAAATGCAATCAACTCCCTGTAGATGTAACCGCGCACCTACGCGCACACAGAACACACACATCGGCCAATTAACTGACCAACTGCACATCTTTGGGATGAGGGAGGAAGCCGGCGCACCGGAAGGAAACCGATGCTGACAGAGCGTGCAAACTCTGCGCAGAAAACAGTGATCCACCACATGGGGCTTCCTTCTCGGCAAATCTATGTCCGGCTCCATGACCAATATAAAGGTCATCAGTGCCGGCTCTGATTTGTTCTGTACATTTTCATACCTCTAGTTTCCCTCTATCTTGAATCTCTGTCTGAAGAAAGGTCTCGACATGAAACATCACCTTTTACTTTTCTCCAGATGCTGCCTGACTTGCTGAGTTACTCCAGCACTTTGTGTCTATCAGCACCTAACAAAGTAGCTGCCTGAAGTCAGCTTCTGCAAATAGTTTGACTTCCAAAGGCAGGATTCGGGAGCAGATGATCAGTACCTCGGCCTAACCACAAAAACCCAACTCAAGTGTTACACTGTGCGGGTGGTCTGCTGTGGACACCTGTCTTCCTTAGAGCCTGCAGGAGTGAGGACATTTTGGAGTCCTTTATGAACGCACTGGGAGGCAGGACAACTGAGTACTGCTGAGCTGAGGAACTGCGACTGACTTCACAATCTGCACAATGACAAACAGGAACTGCAGATGCTGGTTTACACCAAAGATAGACACAAAATGCTGGAGTAACTCAGTGTGTCAGGCAACATCTCTGGAGAAAAGGAATTGGTTTTGTAGCTTAATTGGCATCTGTAAAAAGATTGACTGTAATGTGGAGGAAGTTGATAAAACAGTGGTATAACTGGGAACCAGTATTAATGGGTGATCAATGGTCAGCCTGGACTTGGTGGGCCGAAGGGCCTGTTTCCATGCTTTATCTCCAAACTAAATTAAACTCTAAACTAAACTCTCAAACGTTTGAGGAACTAGATCCATTGGTGAGGTTTTGTTGTAATTGCATCACTGTGCTGGGTCCAGGACAGACCTTCAGTGAGATGCACGTGCAGGAACTGGAAGCTGTTGAACCTCTCCGCCTTTATCCTGCCAGTGGAGGCTGATGCATGGTCCCTTGGCTATCCCTTCCTCAGGTCAACAATCAGCTCCTTCGTCCAGCTGGTGTTGAGTGTAAGGTTGTTGTTGTGGCACCGCTTAAAAAGATCATCGATCACCTTCCTGTATTCTGACTCCTTGTTACGCTTTAGTTTAGTTTAATTTAGTTTAGAGATACAGCGCGGAAACAGGGTCCGCGCCGACCAGAGATCCCTGCACCCTAGCACTATCCTACACACTAGGGACATTTTACAATCTTTACCAAACCCATTTAACCTACAAACCTGTATGTCTTTGTAGTGTGGAAGGAAACCGGAGCACCCGGGGAAAGCCTAAGCAGTTACAGGGAGAATGTACAAACTCCGTACAGACAGCATCCGTAATCAGGATCTGTGCTGTGCCGCCTTGCTGCCCTGTATTCACCCAATGTCCGTGGAATCATTGTCAAATTTAAATATGCCATTGGAAGCGGAATATGGCTACATGGTAATGGGTATAGAAAGAATAGAGCAGGGGATTAAGCACTTAACCTTGAGGTGACCTTGTGCTGATGGCTAGTGGGGAGGAGTGTAGTGGCCAATCCATACTGATTGAGGTCTGCCAATGGGAAAGTCAAGGATCCATTTGTACAGGGAGGAGTCCCAGTTCCCTGAGTTTGACATAGAGTTTGGAAGGGATGATAGTGTTGAAACCCAAGCTGTAGGGGTGTGTGTGTGTGTGTGTGTGTGTGTGGGTGTGGGTGTGGGTGTGTGTGTGTGGGGGTGGAGGGGAAGCAGAAAAAGAGAGGGAGCTACTGGGGAGGAAATGGTAATGGAGAGACTGAGTAAAAGAAGGAGAGAGGATAGTGAGAAAGACCAACAGTGTTGGATAGGGACCCTGACTGTTCACACTGATCTGCCCTGTGTGGTGACAACAATCGAGATACAATGCTCCGTAAACCTGCCTCTTAACTTGCTGAACACACACCCGCACTTCAAGTGATAATTAGGGCATCTATGACATTACAGAATTCCAGTCAGCTTTGTGTCATTGTATCCGATGTAGCCCAGGGCTGGTATGTTAAATCAGCACCATCAGCTTGACTTGTTACCAAGAGCCTGGAGCCAAGGGGCTAGGGAGCTCGCTTCTCTTGTTTCGTTACGACTGTCAACAAGTATCTTCATTCAGTGCGCTCTCGTCCTGAGCAGCAATGTCTGGGTCTCTGCCAGCTCACCACCTGAAACCAGATATCTGAGCAGGACAACGGCTCATTGTCCAGGGGACCCTGATAGTGGGGAGCAGGGCCTGTCTGGGGCAGGCAATCATCCAGCACGCTAACCTGCACTGCCATGGCCTTGCATGGAAGGGCAAGTGAGGTGGGATCAGGTTCGGCTTAATCTGAGTTCATCTGACATGCTCTCTGCACTGCAGCTGACAGGTTTACTGGGGCTCTGCAATCTATTCCCCCAGACTGCCATGGAGCAGAGCATTCAGAGATTCCACTGTCTGTCACACACACACACACACACACATGGTCACAGCACACACACAGACACACACACACAATCTCACACAAACACACACACACACATGCGCGCACGTACACGCACAGTCACACACAGAGTCAGACACACACACACACGAACGCACACACACACACAAACACATGCACATATACACACACACATACGCACAGGCACACACGCACTGACATTCGGGTCTCAACCCGAAACGTCACCTATTCCTTCACTCCATAGATGCTGCCATACCCGCTGAGTTTCTCCAGCATTTTTGTCTACCTTCATACAGACACATTCACAGTCACACACACACACATATTCAGTCACACACACACACACATACAGTCACACACATGCACACATATGCATACACACATTCACGCAGCCACACACATGCAAATTCACAGACATATGCACAGTAATGCAAATACATACTCAGACAGAAACATGCATACACACATACATACTCGCACAGACACATGCAGATACACATATATACATATTCACATAGACACACACACAAACGTAGACAGAGATCCACAAACTCACACACTCATCCTCTCACACACACCACTTAATGTGTACAAAGTCACACTTCACACTGACATGCAGAAACACACAGGTGTATAGGCATAGACAGAACCACTCATATACATGTACACACAAGCACACATATTCATAAAGATACACAAACACAGACACACACACACTAACGACCATTAACACAGCATCGCACATACAGATGCACAATCACACACATGTGTGCATACATACATACATACATACACAAAAGCACATTCTATAACAATCAAACATGCTCACACACAAACACACAGTGCTCCATGCACTCACATATACACCCACCCTCTCACATACACACCACTGTAATGTGACTCACACAAACATTCACAGAAGCTCCCAGCCACCTGCAGGGGGGGAGCCGCTGAGAAGGCCCCTGCTCATCCCCAAAGAGTGGTGGGGAATGGAATGAGCTGCCGGAGGTAGATTACTGAAGAAAGGTTTGAAGGTCTGAAGGACCTGACGGTTTATTCCTGCTCTTATTTCCTGTGGTTCTTGTGCTCAGTGCTCTGTGTACGGCCCATCAAAGGTTGTCATATGTTCATAGGTTATAGGAGCAGACTTAGATCATTGAGGCAGGTACTATCACAATGTTTAAGAAACATTTAGACAGGTACATGAATAGGGTAGGTTTACATTGATATGGGCCATCGGCAGGCAGGCAGGTGGGATAGTTTAGATAGGCCATGTTGATCAGCAGGGGCAAGTTGGGCCGATGGGCCTGTTTCCACGCTGTATGACTCTACTGTTACAGTGTCAGACTAGCTCTGCAAGTGAGCATCCCAATTGTGCAGCAGCCTCAGTGGTGGGTTCCAAGACTCAAGAGAGTCAAGAGTATTCAATTGTCATATGTACGGATAACAGAACAATGAAATTCCTACTTGCAGCAGCATAACAGGCCTGTAAATGCAATACACGCAGATAACATGTAATGAACAAAAATACATAAATAAATGAATAACCACAATGTTAATGCAAAACCCCCCAAAGATCTGAGTGCAACCAAAGACAGTCCACTGTAATTCATAGTTGAGGTTAGTGTTATGTGGTGTTCAAGAGCCTGATGGTTGTTGGGAAGAAGCAATTCTTGAACATGGTGGTCATGGTTTTCAGGCTCCTGTCCCTTTTTCCTGATGGTAAGAGTGAAATGTGAGCCTGGCCGGTGTGATGTCAGTCTCTGATGATATTGTAGCAATGTTACAAAATTTTGGGATTTTAAAAATCAAGTCTGCAATTTATCCCATCAGATAAAGCATAAAAAGAAGTTTAATTTGACACCTAATTCACTTTCATATCTTCAGTATTAAAAAAGTTATGGCCATTTTAATATTGAAATTAGCATCTTGTTCCCTATTGCTTTTCCATTGACTAAACTCAAAAGCTGTGATCGAGGACAGTCAAAAGCCCATAACTTTCTTAAAAATTAAGAGAACTGAATGAAATTTTCAGTTATTATAGATTGAAGCATTCTGAAACAAATATGAAACAATCTTACTTGGATGACCTGAAATTAAAGCATATAATTAGTTAGTTACCTAATTGTAGCTAATTACAAAATTCAATTACTAGATCTAAACATCTATCCATTTCTTAAGAAAAGGTTAACATTTTTAAATAGCCTAAGTGTCCAAATAACATTCACACAATAATTCACAAAATAACATGATTTTTAAATCTCATTGTCATGAATTTATAGGCCAAATGGAAGGACTTTAATGTTTAATTCCCATAAATTAATGGGCATTTTAATCATCTTGCGAGTGGGTTTTTGTGGAACGCAATCGATTGGAACGTTGCATTTGCGGTGAATTTGAACCCCATATCGGCAGGAAAAACACTGCCGGTTCGTATTGGGCCAAAATCACATTATTGCCAAGGAAATTTTGATTAAAGTCATCCTAAGAAGTAAGTTTATATGGAAAATACACGACTTACATTTTGTTTTGTCCCCTACGTGAGACCCGTCCCGTTGTAGGCGTTGACGGCGTTAGAAGTAGCTTTTTAATTTACTCCAGGGATTAAATTGTCCCGGAATTTATTTATTTTTACTTCCGAGAACGGAAGTCGGAACGATTTTTCTGCAGCAGCTTAACAGCCTGAGGAAGTTCGACTCCGACAGGCAGGAGAAAACGGTATTTTAATCCCGCCACCCCCCATCAAAGGCGCCAAAGTCGCGCACACGGCCAGTGGCAGAACTGCAGCACAACTGAAGGTAAGTATTGTAACATCGCTAGATATTGGATGCCTCCTATAGATGTCGTTGAAGGTTGGGAGGTCAGTAGCCATGATGGACCAGGCAATGTCTACCTTCATTCCTGGGTGCTTGAGCTGCCAAACCAGGCCATGATGCAACCAGACAGTATGCTCTCTACCAGGCACCAATCATGTCTGTTTCCACCAACACCATTGGCAGCATGTTCCAGGCATTCACCATCCTCTATGTAAAACAACTTTCCCCCACATCTCCTGTAAACTTTCCCCTTCTCACCTTAATGCTGTGCCCTCCAGTGTTTGGCATTTGCACTGTGAGGAAAAGACTATCTAACCTAGATGCCCTTCTTGGCATTGAGTTGGAGATAGAGGGCAGGGTTCCCGGTGCTACTTAAAGGGCCAGTTATCTCTCCAATCAAATAATTTCCAGTCAAGGGATGAGTTTCCTTTTCCCACAGGGATATGGACCAAGCGCAGGCAAGTGGGACTAATGTAGCTGGGACATTGTTGGCCAGTGTGGGCAAGTTGGGCTGAAGGGCCTGTTTCCACACTGAATGACTCTATGATTCTAATTGATTTCCAGCGGAATAACACTTACTCCATAGTGCTGTGTTGCTCAGTCATTTGTGCGGTTATCAACTAAGCTGTCCAAAAGGTCTCAGTACTACAGGAAAACGTTGATAATCCAGCAATCTTAGGCTTTTGGGGATGCTTAACTGGCAGATTTTTCTGACTATTATGATATTACTCCTAATAGATTGGCTTTATGGAAGGAAGCAGAGGGTAATGGTGGAAGATTGCTTCTTGGAGGCCTGTGACTAGTGGTATGTCTTAGGGTTCGGCACTGGGCCCATTACTGTTTGCCACCTATATCAAAGATTTGGATGAGAACGTACATGGCAAGATTAGCAAGTTTGCAGATGATAGGAGGTATTGCAGGTAGTGAAGATTGTTGTCAAAAATTGCAGCAGGATCTTGATCAGTTGGCGAGGTTGGCTGAGGAATGGTTGATGGAATTTAATACAGAAAAATACGAGGCGTTACATTTTGCAACGTCTACATGAGCAAAACCTGTACAGTGAATGGTAGGGCTCTAGGGAGTGTTGTAGAGCAGAGGGATCTAGGACTGCAGGCACATAGTTCATTGAAGGTGGCATCACAGGGAGATAGGGTATTCAAAAAGATTTTGGGCACATTGGTCTTCATCAGTCAGAGTATTCAGTATAGAAGTTGGGAAATCATGTTGCAGTTATATAAGAAATTAGTGAGGACACATTTGGAGTATTGTGTTCAGTTCTGAGTACCATGTTATAGGAAAGATGGTGTAAAGTTGGAAAGGGTACAGAGAAGATTTACGAGGATGTTGCCAAGACTTGAGTGCCTGAGGTATAGGGTGAGGTTGAGCAGGCTGAGACTTTATTCCTTGGAGCGCAGGTGGATGAGTGGTGATGTTGTAGAGGTGTACAAAATCATGAAAGGAATAGATCGGGAAGATTGCGTTTAAAGGGAACGTAAGAAACAGGGCTTCATGTGTTTAATAGGAGTGCGTGGATCGTAGCCCCGGAGTTTTTAAAGGGAGTGTGAGAAACGGGGCCACAGTAAGTTTAAATGCAGCACAGGCAATGGGGCCCCAGTAAGACAGGTGCAGGAACCAGTGGCATTTCAGAAAAATTAAAGACCAGATGAACAGAGTTTCCCCATAAAAGATAACTTGAGGGCGTCATCACCCACATCTTGATAATTACCTACACTGTTCCCCTCTCTCTACGCAGCGGTTACCTCTACAACTGGGGCAGGAGCAACTGTTCATTCCTCCACATTCATCTTCTCACGCCAAAAAACCTTCCAGCAATAACCCTCCCATACAAATTCCTTAACTAATGCTTATAATACTCTATTCTGATGAATTAGCTTTCAACTCTTTCAAAAACCTAACCCTCCCCGTAAGGACTGTTATCCAGGCACACTTCATCTTAGTATCTGTACCGTTTACTCATGCATACAAGACATAATCTTCATAAGTCTTGCAGCTGGTTCTCTTCTGCTAATGTCAGTAAAGACTTTACAATTAACTCATCACAGCCTTCAATTGCTTAGTTATGGAAATCTGACTCCATTCTGGACTGTGTCCAACACTGTTCTTGACCGTCTTCCAGCATCTATATAGTGACTGTAAAATTCAATTGCTATATTTTTCAATGCCTGTAGATATTCAATATCTACAATGCAACATTTATACATTCCAATGTTTTCATAATCTCACTGTAAAGCTGATTGTTTATCAATTCCAATGTTGACATATTGGAAACTCTACATATCCCTCAGCGTCTTCATATTCTAACCACTCTCTATTTTAATCTATATATATATGTGTGTCCGAGAAAGTGTGTCAAAGGATGTGCCCTGGCTACCATGTGGCAGATTGCTTTTAAATAGTGGCATCCCTGAGCCCTAGCTAATGGGGCTTTCAATGGGCATGCACCTCTGCTGGTGAACTGGAAGAGGAGACAAAGAGAAGATGGATAATGGGACCAATCCCTCTTTCTATGCCTGTGTGGATGCAATTACAGTCATAGTGTCATTGAATCGTACAGCACAGAAACAGGCCCTTTTGACCAACTAGCCCATGCCGTCCAAGATGCCCCATCTGCGCTGCTATCATCTGCCTGTGTGCAGCTGTAGCCCATATCATTCTAAACCTGTCCTATCCACGTACCTCTCCAAATGTCTCTTAAACATTGTGATAGTACCTGCCTCAACTACCTCCTCTGGCAGCTCATTCCATACACCCACCACCCTTTGTACGGGAAAAATTACCCCTCAGGTTCCGATTGAATCTTCCCCTTTCACCTTAAAGCAATATCTTCTTGCTCTCAATTCCCCTCCTCTGGGCAAGAGGCCGTGCGTCTACCCGATCTATTCCTCTTAAGAATACCTCTATAAGATCACCCCTCATCCTCTTGCGCCAAAAGGAATAGAGTCCTAGCCTGCACAACCTCTCCCCATGCTCATACAGCATGGAAACAGGCCCTTCGGCCCAACTTAATGTGCTGTCGAAGATGGCCCATTTACGCTACTCACACCTGCCCGCATTTGGCCCATATCCCTCTCAACCTTTTCTTTCCATAAATATACTGAGAGTCACTTTTTCTAACCTAAAGTAAGATGAGGGAATGTATTTATATGGTGAATATAGTATCGGGAATGCATTATCAGGGGTTAGGACAGTGGAAGCACATTCTGTTTTCAGAAGGGAGCTGGATATGTATCTGAATGAAGATAATTAGCAGGATTAAGGGAAGAGGCTGTCGCGTGGGACTAGCTGGTTTGCATTTAGCTTCTTCTGCAATTCAAGTATCCGTGATTCATTGACAGTCTAACTGGGACAGTCAGACAGAATCCCTCTTGCTGTGAACCTATTACCTTTTGTCTCTCAAATATATATTTTGTTCATAATATACGCAGTAAATCCATACATACATCCATGTTTGTCCCTACATTCATCATACCGTCAGTTCAATACATTTCCTTACAATGAATCTTCCTGCAAAATGTGTCTACCTGGATGCCTGACATTCCCGAGGACTGAAGATAGACACAAAAAGCTGGAGTAAAGAGCCTGTCCCACTTAGGCGATTTTGTCCGGCAACTACAGGAGACTAGGCTGTCGCCACATGGTCGCCGTGATCGTGAGCCGTCTCCTCAAGTCGCCGAAAGAGTCATAACTTTTTTCTTATCGTCGCTGGATTTTGAAATGTTCAAAACCGTTCGGCAACTGTGGGCTTGACGTTGCTTGTCATCTCCTGTCGTAGGTGCAGTCGTAGGTTGTCGCCAGGATGACGCAGGTTGTCGGCAGGTGATGAGTTCGGTGAATTCCACTGGCGACCACCTATGTCAACCTACGTCAACCAGCGACAGGTACCGGCGACTGATTTGTCTTCAGTTCTCTTCAGTTGTCGCCGACAGGGCCGTAACTTGTCGCGTGTGGACATAGGTTGACTTCGGTTGTCGTACGTTGTCGCCTGTGTGGTTATAGGTTGTCGTAGGTGTGGTCGTAGGTGGACGTCCTAATGGGTCGCCGGTTGTCGGTAGCTTGCCGTAACTTGACGTCGACTAGGTGGTAGGTTGTCGTAGACATTGTCGTTGGGGGGATCCAATCGCCGTTTTTTTGGCGACCTGCTACAACTGTGACAGTCGCCGGCAGTCGCTGAAAAAAATCGCCTAAGTGGGACAGGCCCTTAACTCAGCGAGAAAGGCAGCATCTCTGGAGAGAAAAATGGGTGACGTTTCGGGTCAGTCTCACCGCAGTCTTACCGCAGTCACTCCCTCTTCTCCCCTCTCGCACCAGGCAAGAGGTACAGAAGTTTGAAAACACACACCTCCATATTCAGGGTCAGTTTCTTCCCAGCTGTTATCAGGTAACTGAACGGTCCTCTCATCAGCTAGAATGCGGTCCTGACCAAAGATCCGCTATAGGATCTTTGGTTCTGACCTCCCATTTACCTCATCGGAGACCTTTGAACTATCTTTAATCAGACTTTATTGGACTTCAATGTTATATCTTTGCATTGAATGTTGTATCCTTTATCCTTTATCTATGCGCTGTGAACGGCTTGATTGGAATCATGTTAGTGTTTTCACTGACTGGATAGCACGCAAACAAAAGCTTTTCACTGTACATAGGTACACGTGACGATAATAATAAACAAAACTCAACTAAAGTGTCAACTGGAATGCAAGTGTCTCAGGACCTTGGTTAAAGCCTCCTTTTAGTAGTGATTGTTCCCTTTTGTATTTAGTGGGATCTTGCTGTGTACACACCGAGGGTTATGTTTTGTTAACTGAGACGACGGGTCCGTGGGGTACCTTGTGTTTTTGTATGCATGGAAATCTCTTCCAAAATGCATAATCTATGACTAATGTTAGCCTGAAACCTGAAGCGATATCAGGTAGTGGAATCGACCGTGTAGCCCATCAAGTGATATGCAGAGTGGACTGTAGCTTGAAGCTCCAGTACCTAGTGACGTGATGTTGTATGTACACCTGTGAGATGTAAGGGGAAAGACAAAGAGCAGGAGATGTACAGGGGAGGGGAGGGGGACAGGGACGGGGAGGGGGAGGGGGAGGGGAGGGGGAGGGGGAGGGGGAGGGGGAGGGGGGAGGGGGCTTCCTTCTTGTTTTGAATTTCAAATCAGCAGGGGTAAGGGAGAAGACACTTGAATAAATGGAAGAACTTAGGGTTCTGTTATCCGTGGTCCGAATGCTTTAATAAAGAGGGAATGTGAGGCTACTGGAGGGCCAGGGACTGGGAGCGCACAGAGAAGCAATAAAAAACAGGGCTTTGAGGAATGACAGATTGACATTTCAGCTAAACCTCGGATATACATAAACCCCTCTCTGTGTACATTATGGCATCTTAATAAGGTGGCTCGTCTGACAGACTTTTCAGCTGGTGAGGGGTCTGTCATACCTCAAGGGGAACTGCTGTGATTATTAAGTCTATGATTATACAAATTTAGGCCTTTATTAGTCCTCTGTGCCTACTCTCTTGAAGTTTGCCAGATAATGTCACCTCCTCTGTGCTCCTTTGAAGCTCAAAAGGACTGTCTCCCTAATTAAAGATAAATTGATACAAGCTGCTTTCAAATTGGATGCCTTAACAAGTCAGCACAGGCAAAAGCAGGCTTTGGGGCCTGTTCCTTGGTTGGAGGGGTGGGGGGGAGGGGAGACTGGGACAAGGTAGGTTAACCCCCAAAGACTGCCTGATATAATTAAAACTGCCCTTTCTCTTTTTCGCACTCGAGGAGGAGGTACATCTGCCACAAAGAAAACAAATAAAATCAGATCAGCTTTGAGAAGGGACGTGTAATCCTGACTGGATGCGAGAGTCAACTTGGCGGCCCCATCTTGTCAAAATCATACTGACAGGTTCATGACTGCTCGAGCAACCTCGTCGTCAGTGATAACGTTTCTTCCGAGGGATCCAGGGAAGGAACGCTGCCTGTCACCTGTACTCCATTCACTGCTCTCCTCGTTCTTAAAGGGGCTCTCACATCTGATCTGGGCAATTTGATGGGGTTGGAGAGAGTGGAGCACAGCCCAGGGGGTTTGTGTTGAGTTGAGTTTACATTATTGTCACGTGTGCCATGGTACAGTGAAAAGGTTTTTGGCATGTGCTAACCAGTCAGCGGAAAGACAATACATGATTATAATCGAGCCATTCACAGTGTACAGATACATGATAAGGGAACAACACAGTGCAACATAAAGCAAGTAAAGTCCAATCAAAGATAATCCGAGGGTCTCCACTGAGGTAGATAGTAGTTCCCAACCACAGTGACTGCACCACAATTAAACATGGTTCCTCTTGGCTATCCTGAAGATTGGAAGGTGCCTCAGAATGCAGGAACACCTATCTTCTGAGGCCTCCAGTGCCTGTGGACACTAGACTACTATAAATCTGTCGCTTTCCTGAAGACTGCCTCCAACCTCAGTTCCACAGGTTTATTAATAACATTTTGGAGCCTCACTGACATTTCTCTTTGGATTGGGGCTGGTGATGTAGCCACTGTTCCGACACACTGCGATGTACCCATGGAATCATCCTGTGTCTCCTATAGCACCTGTGTGGAGCCCACCATCTTAACCAATTGTCACCGGTGATGGCAAGGCAACCGGCTCCGAAGTGCCAGAGCAACACTCAGCGTATTGGTTAAAGGCAGAAGATCACATTCTCAACATCTCTGAGTATCAAATAATCCTCCTCAGCCCTCCTGACCTGTCCACTCCCAAGCTTTGCTGCTTGGCATCACGGATGGTGCCTCAGTGCAGGAAGGATTTAGGTGAAGATAGACACAAAGTGCTGGAGTAACTTAGCAGGTCAGGCAGGATCTCTGGAGAAAACGAATAGGTGACGTTTCATGTCGAGACCCTTTAGACTGAGAGTTTTTTACTGTAGAGTGAGCAGAGGGCTGTACGAATTGACTCTCAGTCTGAAGAAAGGTCTCAACCCGAAACGTCACCTATTCCTTTTCTCAAGAGATGCTGCCTGACCCGCTGAGTAACTCCAGCATTTCGTATCTATCTTTGGTGTAAACCAGCGTCTGTAGTTTCTTCCTGCACAAGGATTTGGGGTGATGCAGAGCTTGTTGGGGTCACACCTCACTCTCTGGGGGCAGTCTGCAGTACTGATTCAGAGCTGTGTCATAGAGTCATAGAGTCATACTGCGTGGAAACAGGTCCTTTCGGCTCAACTTGCCCGCACCGTCCGACATGTCCTATCTACACAAGTCCCACCTGCCTGCCTTTGGCCCATATCCTTTTAAACAGTGGGTCCCAGCTTTCCGCCTGGATTACAAGCCTTCCGCTGCATCCTATCCCCACAAGGGGCCACATGTAACATTGCTATAGTCTGTGAGGTAAGGACAAGGTTTAGATTTCTCCTGTCAGTAACACCAGGACCTTGCTGCCTTATCTACTTTCTGCAGGCAAATTAAACTCTTGTAAATGACAGCTCTAAAGAGCCTGTTGACAGATACAGTACGAAGCTAATTGATGATAATTACTGCGCTAAGTATTTCCCTACAATAATTCTGTGTTTGTGACCTGTTTTGCCAGCACCATGAGCACAGCTCAAAGGATTATATAAAAACTATCTGATAAGACACACATGTGAAGTGAAGCTTACTGCAATGATCAGACGTCTATCCTACGATTTTTAAGAACATTGGAAATAGAGCAAAGATTGCCCTCTTTGTATCGTCCCTCATCAAGGGGTTGGGTACAGCCGACACCAGCAATGATCATATTGAATGGTGGGGCAGGCTTGAGGGACTGAGTGGCCGCCCTCCGCTCCTATTTTCTTGTGTTCTTGAGACTGTGACTGATCCTGTGCATTGCTTCACCGCTCAATCCTGTCTCTGCTTCACTCAGTCTTCAAAATCTATCGATCTCAAGCTTAAGATGTAGATCTTAAGGAACTGCAGATGCTGGTTTACAAAAAAAAGATACAAAGTGCTGGAGGAACTCAGTGGGTCAGGCAACATCTGTGCAGAACATGGATATATGATGTTTTGGATTGGGACCCTTCTTTAGACTGATTGTGATGAGGGGTGGGGGGGGTGGAGAAAGCTGGAAGAGAGGATGGGCAGGATGAAGCCTGGTGAGTGATAGGTGGATACAGGTTTTTTTTTTGACAGGCAGATGATTGGACAAAGGCCAGAGATGAAAAGACAAAATGTGTGAGATAAGGACAGGAGGTACAAATTGTGAAGCCAGAGGAAGGAGTATAGGAGGAAGAGAGGTGGGAGGGAAGAAATGGGTGAGAGCCAAGTTTGGGTACATGGAAGAGGGTGGGGAGAGGAGGGAAGGGCTTTTTGTACTTTAGTTACCTAAATTTGGATAATCCAATATTGATACCATTGGATTGTAAATTAACCCGTTTTGGTGTGAACTCACTTGAGCAAGGGATGAGGCCCAGGACAGAAATGTCAATACAGGAATGGAAATGGTTAGCAATTGGGAAATCCAGCAGGTCTTGAAGGACCTCAATCTTAACCCTTCAGCACCAGGGTGGGGAAGTCTATCAGTGGAGATATTTCTCCCCATTTCAATTGCCATCAGTCTGAAGAAGTGTCCCGACCTGAAATGCCGCCTGTCCTTGTTCTCCAGGGATTCTACCTGCCCTGCTAAGTTACTCCAGCATTTTTGTTTCTTTCCTTGGTAAGTTCCTTGTGTATACACCAAGCCATTTATCTGGAAACACTCCAGCATTTAACGTCTTCTCCCAATCCTAAATGGCCTTGTTCTGACTCTCTCCAGCTCAGTCTGCCATGGGTTATGACAAGTCCTGTAGGTCAGGGCTTGACTCAGGGCCAGGTTAGCGTGGTGGCTCCAACTTCTGACATGATTTAGTTTAATTTGGTGTGGTTTAAAGATACAGCGTGGAAACAGGTCCTTCAGCCCACTGAGTCCGCGCCGACCAGCGGTCCCCTTACACTAGCACTATCCTACACACTAGGGACATTTACAACATTTACCGAAGCCAATTAACCTACAAACCTGTACATCTTTGGAGTGTGGGACGAAACAGGAGCACCTGGAAAAAAACCCAAGCAGTCATGGGGAGAACGTACAAACTCTGTAAAGACAGCGCCCGTAGTCAAGATGGAACCCGGGTCTCTGGCTCTGTAAGGCAGCAACTCTACCGCTATGTAACCGCACCGCCCTCGCTGTGCTGCCCTCGCTGTGTAACCGCACCACCATTGCTGTGTAACCGCACCACCATCGCTGTGTCACCCTCACTGTGTCACCCTGCCACCACGGTTGGTGTGAGCCAGACTGCAGACTCAGCCTCCAAGATGGTTCTCAAATTTGAGTCAACGCATCAAGCAGAAGCAGAAACTGGGCAACTTGGACCATTTCGGTCTTTGGTCCACCGTAAAAAAAAAAGTTATTTGGGTCACAGGTTTGATCCTGGTTGTGAACAAGGATCAAACCTGTGTTCACAACCAGGTTTTACTCTTGGTCCTGGTTGTGAACAAGGAGTCGTGTTAGTCTCAGTGTCCACATATGTACATCATCACAATGCAGCTCTGCCAGTCCACCCCTGCTCAAACCACATACACACAGACACACTATTCTCATATACGTGAATACATACACAAACAAGCATAGCAGAGACAAAATACAGATTCATACACATGTGCATGCACACACATGTATGCAAATCTGTATTTTGTCTCTGCTATGCTTGCTTGCACACACATGTACACCTGCATGCTTACATACACACGTCATACACATGTACATGACTTAGACAACCAGAGAACTGTAGATGTAGCCCAGCCCATCACACAGACTAAACTTCTCACTGTTGACACCAACTACATTCACTCTGCCTTAGAAAAGCAGCCAATAAAATAAAAACACTTATCCAACAGTTATTTCTTCTTCTCTTTGCAGTTGTTCCTCAGAAAATACAGAGGTTTGTAAGCGTTCACCACCGAATTCAAAAATAGCATCTACTCTGTTATCAGGCTTCTGAACACTCCATCTATAATCTAGGATTCACCTCTAGCCCATTGTGGACATTGGACTTTGTCTATGGAACTGATGTGTTACGATGTTGAGAACCATATTTTACACTTTGTATCTTGCACTTTTCTCGACCTATTATCTGATCTACTTTAGAGAGCATGCAAAACAAAGCTTTTCACTATACCTCAGCACACATGACAATAATAAACCTAAAACTAAACATACACACACACTCAAGAACCAGCTAACATTCAGGTGTGTACGCGTAGTCCTGCTTTCACATACACACGCACACAAATGCACACATTCATAGATACATGCTCACAGACACACTCGCATACACACACCCACGTGCACACACACCCGCATACCTACACACACCCCCACACACACCATGGGCATGCACACATGGGCACATACAAGCTCTCTCATCTGCTCAATACACAAACCCACACATGCATAAACACATTGATACACACAGACGTACGTGCATACACACATGAACACCAATCCGGTCTTGCACACATGCACACACACACACACACATGCAGATACACACACACGCACGCATGCACACACACACACACACACACCATTCCAGACTGACTCTCGCTAGCCCCGGGGATTGAGGATGTGTGCATTCTCCCTCTTACTCGCGTTGTCGTGGCTGAAAGAGGGCACGGAAGTCCACTGACTGCAACAGGCATGCTGAGGATGTGTTGCTGCAGCATCTTCTAACTCGGCAACCATCCATAAATGCTGGAAGCTTACAGAAATGCTGAGCTCACCCTGCTTTGTAGTAACTAAACAACACCCACCAGCTGCTAACCGGAGGCACAAGAATCTTCCAAACTCTTATAAAACGTTATTACTTTGGCTCACAAGCCTTTTTTAATGGAGTCCTGTTCAATGTAGTTACACTTTGTATCTCAGACCTCAGATCCCCAGTAAAGTTTAATAGACAGGAGCACAATGATTTCTTCAATTTGTAAAAAAATGGGACGGGCATTGTTCATTAGCAAGTCCTCTTATCCTGGGAACAGGAGATCAGGTATATTTTGTGTTTAGTTTAGTTTAGTTTAGTTTAGAGTTAAAACGTGCAAACAGGTCCTTTGGTCCACCAAGTCCTCACCAACTATCGATCATCCGTTCACACGAGTTACACTCGTTATCCCTCTTTCCCATCCAGTCTCTGCACACTGGGGCAATTTACAGAAGCCAATTAACCTACAAACCCCCACGTCTTTGGAATGTGGGAGAAAACTGGAGCATCCAGAAGAAATCTATGTGATTACAGGGAGATCATGCAAACTCCACAAAGACAGCACCCAAGGTCGGGATTGAACTCGTTTCTGGCGCAGTGAGGCAGCAGGTCTACCAGCTGTGTTACTGCCGCTGAGAGGGATACTATTTCTCATTGAGGTAGTCCACTGATTTTAATTCTGTTTTCTTCTCGCATCACCTTTCACATGAGTCTCTCTGATGGGCATCACACAGAGCGTTCTGGTGCCGCCACATTTACATCCACCATTTTACCTTTGTAATCAGAGGCTGGAGCATGTTAGTTATGATCTTGAGAGGGAGTGGGCCAGGCGTCCATTTGGGGGATGTGTTTTGAGTTGTCTTGGGCTGATGGATATTCTGATGCCAATCCTACAGTGCGGAGATAATCCCTTCAGCCCACCGAGTCTGTGCTGACCAGCAATGCCCGTACACTAGCACTATCCCACACACTAGGGAGAATTTACAATTTTACCGTTTCTTACCTGTACATCTTTGGAGTGTGAGAGGAAATCGGAGGACTCGAAGATAACCCAGGTGGTCATAGGGGGAATGTACAAACTCCGTACAGACAGCACCGTAGTCAGGATCGAATCCTGGTCTCCTTGCGCTGTAAGGCAGAAGCTCTACCATTGCGCCATTGTGCTGCCTCAAAATTTATCTTAGGTCATGACAGGTTCTACAGGTCAGGATTTGATTGCCAGCCAGGTTAAGGTGGCGGCTTCAACCTCTGACACTGTTGGTGTGAGCTGCACAGCCTATTTAGCTAGCTCCAAGAATAGTCCCAAACTTCCCGTTGACCCCTCAAGATGAGGGAAAATTGGACAACGTGGACCGCTGTGGTCTTTGGTCCGCCATAAAAAAAAGTTCACTTGGGCCACAACCTTGCATAGCAGTCTTTGCAGATTTACAGAGATCGCCCTCCTGACCCACCATTTTGGCCAAGGGCAACACCTGCTGCTGCTGCAATGTCCTGGGGATGGGATGATTGACCAGCAACAACCACAACCATCTTTTCCTTGTGCAAGGCTAGACTCTATCCACTGGAGTGTTGATGCCCAGTGTCTTCAGCTTTACCTAGGCTCATTGATGCCACACTCAGTCACTCAAACATGGCCTTGATGTCAAGAATAGTCTAAAATTTTGGAAAGGCCCTATAACCCCCACAATCAAAATGTGGATTATAGAAATGACGGAGACCTTAAATGTGGAAAGAATCAGATTTTCCCTGTTGGACAAACAGGAATTATTCGTTGGAACATGGTCTCCCTTTATTGATTATTTAAAGGGTCAGAATTGTTCAGCACAAGAACCTGACTAACACTCGGGCTAAAGAATGGATGAAATGTTATACTCTGAAATGTACGAATATATCTCGAACGAAGTTTTTTATCTTAATAAATGTCTCCATTCTTCTTTAACTAGCTTTTTCTTTTCTGTTTTCTTTTTTTTTTCTTCTTTTTTTCTTTTCTTTCTCTTTTCTTTCTTTACTTCATCTATCTTTTTAGTTCTATCTAGTTTAAAAAAAACAACAAAAAAAGGCTAAAGGTATTGGAGACAATGTAATAATAATTGACAATATTATCAATTAAAAAATGTAAGACTGGTAATGATGATAATATGTTGTGTACTTATCTCCAATAAAAAATATTTTCAAAAAAAAAAAAAGAATAGTGACTCTCACCTTGACATGGGGATTTGACTCACTAGTCCACAGTTGGTCCTCAGCATTCCCCATCACACCACAATGACAGTGAACTGGTACTTACTCCCAAGCCTGAGCTCTCCCCACTGAAGGACCTACAGTAGCGATTGCCAGTGTCAGGCCCCTCAGCCTCTGCTGTGTTGATCTTTATCACTGGACTCCATGTTGCCTGATGTCAATTAGGGCTCGCAAAGTAGCTCTAAAGTCCCCAATAAAAGCCAAAGGCAACAACTTCAAACATAGCCTCCATGTGCCCTGCATCGTGTAGCTGTGAAGGAGGGCGAGAGGTGTTGTGCTGCTGCCCTATGTCGGCGTGCGAGGTGAATGCAAAGTCAAACCTGTTGCCAATCAGTGAACTGTCACGTTTACTGTAACAGGCAGAATCTTCCCACCTCCAGATCCCATTGACACGGCACAGGAAATGAATCTTGAGGGAGTCAGGGCGAGGACAGGGTTCAAGTAAACATGTTAGAAAACTTCAGACACTGGAGGAAATTGGTCTGAACTTTTACCCTCCTCTTCCTCATAGGAAAAGCAGTCCCACAAGCATTGTCTGTTTCTTTCATACTGTCTGTTTTCTTATGACGGTGGGATAAGAGTCTATCCAATCTTTGGTAACAGCTCCGTTACTGTGATCTGGAAAAAGATTTATGAGAGAGATGAGCTCACTACTAAACCCTCCCAGGTATCTGTCTGTGTATGCACACATATGTGTGTGTTTGTGCGCACATCTTTGCATGTGCTGGGGTTTGAGTGTGTTTGTGTTGTTTATGGGGGTGGTATATATGCTGTGTGTGTGTGTATCTGTGTGCTTGGTATGTGCGTGTATTTGTTTGTGTGTGGTTTGAGTTAGCGTGTCTGTGTAGTTTGTATGTGGGTGTATGTGGGTGATGTGCATGCTGTGTGTCTATGTGTGTACACATACGTGTATGTCTAAGGGAAACATGTTTGACATCCATTGTTGGATATACTGTAGCCTGGATCAAGTAGAAATGTTTTCTTCAGAACTACGCAATCCAAAATCAATTTTCCCCAGAGTAAGTAGTGTAAGCAATCTTTTCCAGATCAGGTTGTGCCATGCAAGCACAAGCAACATTGAACAAGCCCGACCCCTTCATCAATGGAGAAGATGACACCTCCAGGCTGTGCAAGTAGACGTGGATCATGAGAAAATATCATGATGCTCAATGGCGAACCCTAACCTAAAGGCTAACCAGAACCATGATGCTAACCTGAACCAACTTACATCCTGGTAATTCCACAGAAAGTCATAGCTGGACATGTTTAGTGGACAGGAGTGTCCAGAGGGACTGACCTTGAGAGGCTAGAGCTAGCCTCTATTTCCCTGCCTTTTGATTTCTCTTTGTTCTCCCATCACTCCGTGGAGCTATTGAGGTGTCAGAGAATACCGTCGTTGTCATGGCGAATGCCAGTCCGGTGGGTGGGCAGAGGACAGCCTGGTGGCGCAGCATTACTAACCTTTGATCCTGACTAAGGGTGCTATCAGTACGTTTATACGTTCTCCCAGTCACTGCGTAGGTTTTCTCCGGGTGCTCTGGTTTCCTCCCACATTCCAAAGACGTGCAGGTTTTTAGGTTAATTGGCTTCTGTAAATTGTCCCTAGTGTGTACGATGCGGAAGTAGAGTAACATAGAACCAGTGTACTGGTGATCGATGGTCGGCGTGGACTCGGTGGGCTGAACGACCTGTTTCCACCCCTGTATCTCAAAAACAAACTAAACCATGGTGCAGCTGCTGGAATAGCTGTCTCACAGCTCCAGCGACGGTTCAATCCTGACGTCGGGTGCTGCCTGCGTGTAGTTTGCACGGTCTCCCTGTGTCCTCATGGTGCTTCAGTTTCCTCCCACATCCCATAGAAATGCGGTTTATTAGGCTAATTGGTCTCTTTAAATTGACCCCCGTGTGTGGTTGGATGAGAGAATCTAGAGGGGTTAATGTGAGCAGAATATAACTGGATTACTGCAGGATTAACGTAAATGCCTGCTTGATGTCTCGTTGGGCTGAAGGATCTGTTTCCGTGCTGTAGATTCCACGACCATCTGGTTTGTATTTTCATAGAGTTTTTCCACAAAGCCCGAGAATACGTGTTGTTCCTCCCCCGAGCAACATTCGTAAAGTCGTGGTCTGTGTCCACATCATCAGCCTGGTGGGCAGTGTCACACCGCACACATGTAACTCTGGCTGTAGCTCTATCTGACAGACAGACCCGCGCAGTCTTCACACGGTTTATGTTCGAACAACAATGAAGTCCAATCAATGGGCAACATCCGTGGCTATCGGTCTGGAACTCACCTTTCTCTGACAGCCAGCTGACTCGCTCTGACTCACCGACACTGAACTCCAGCAGTTAATCGGCAAGAGTTGACTGGATCCTTGTGAAGCAGTGGATTGGGTGAATATTGTGCTATGATTGTCTGGCATTCTTTAAGCACTCTGGACTAATGGTTTCACTAATATGCAGTTATCAGACATGCCATTTACCTCCTCAGGCACGAGAAAATCCCACAGGCATAGTAAGAATTTTTGTTCAGAGTCGAATGGAATGTGCACCACTAAACATTAGGAGGAGTTAAACTGAAGGGATGTGACACTAATTGCAGGGAATGTGCAATGGTGTGTGTGTGTGTGTGTGTGTGTCCATGCACATACACTCGCACCATACATGCACACATATACACAGATGCACATCCATATACACAGACACTCCACACACAGTCATACAATCATACCACATCCACACACGCAATCCTCACACACAAGTCCACAAAACACACATATGTGTCTGTCTGTGTGTATGTGTGTGCACGCGCGTGAGTGCAGTTTTTATGTCACTGTGAATATTCATCTGTGTGCTTGTGTGCGTCTGGGTGTATTTGACAGTGTTAGCACTGTTATTCTGTGTGTGTGCATGCGTGCAGGTATGTGTGTGTGTGCGCGCGTGTGTGTGCATGTATGAGTGTGTGTGAGCGCGCGTGTGTGTGCATGTGTGAGTGTGTGTGAGCGTGTAGCTGTATATATCTGGGAGAGTGTAGACATTGCCTTTCTCCAAGCACTTTAAAACTTCTGTACATTTTGTTTTACCTTCTACTCAAGTGGGCCAATGGTACAGGCAAGACCTATGCACCTATCAGCCTTTGACCTGAGCCTCCCCAGCTTCCCTGACAGATCATCGATGGCATCTAAATTCTTTCAGTCAGTGTCAGTCAGTTTCTAACTCCTATCGTCTTTTATGCTATTGTTGGCCCCTCCCCTCACCTGCCTCCACCGATCCCCACCCCAATATTTCCCTGACCCACACCTCAATTCTCACCCTAATCCTTACACATACACCCTGATGTTCAGCCCAATTATTGGCTCCCCTCTTTGATTCTCACCACATCCTTGATTCTCTCCACAATCCTTGAACCTCACCCCGATCCTTGGTCCTCCTCTCCCAATCCCTGGTCCTCACCCCCCAATCTCTGGTCCTCACCCCAATCTCTGGTCCTCACCCCAATCTCTGGTCCTCAATCCAATCCATGGTCCTCACCCCAATACTGGGTCCTCACCCCAATTTCTAGTCCTCTCCTCAATCCTTGGTTCTACATCCAATCCTTGGTCCTCAATCCAATCCCTGGTCCATAACTCAATCCTTGTTCACCTTCCTGCCCTTCGACTCTTGCTCCAAATCTCTCTCCAACGCCCTCTCTGCATCCCTAAAGCCTCTCACTCCCCAGTCATATTTGACACATTATCACAATACAAAGCCAGGCATCTTGGGTTATACAAGCATTTATACAAGGGAACCATTTATACATGGGAACCATTTATACAAGGGAACCATTTATACATGGGAACCATTTATACATGGGAACCATTTATACATGGGAACCATTTATACATGGGAACCATTTATACATGGGAACCATTTATACAAGGGAACCATTTATACATGGGAACCATTTATACATGGGAACCATTTATACATGGGAACCATTTATACAAGGGAACCATTTATACAAGGGAACCATTTATGCAAGGGAACCATTTATAGATGGGAACCATTTATGCAAGGGAACCATTTATAGATGGGAACCATTTATACAAGGGAACCATTTATACATGGGAACCATTTATACGTGGGAACCATTTATACAAGGGAACCATTTATACATGGGAACCATTTATACATGGGAACCATTTATACATGGGAACCATTTATACAAGGGAACCATTTATACATGGGAACCATTTATACATGGGAACCGTTTATACATGGGAACCGTTTATACATGGGAACCATTTAAACATGGGAACCATTTATACATGGGAACCATTTATACATGGGAACCATTTATACAAGGGAACCATTTATACATGAGAACCATTTATACATGGGAACGATTTATACATGGGAACCATTTATACATGGGAACCATTTATACAAGGGAACCATTTATACATGGGAACCATTTATACATGGGAACCATTTATACATGGGAACCATTTATACAAGGGAACCATTTATACATGGGAACCATTTATACAAGGGAACCATTTATACAAGGGAACCATTTATACATGGGAACCATTTATGCAAGGGAACCATTTATACATGGGAACCATTTATACATGGGATGCCAAAGAGTACATCACAGGGGGGTTAATGCTGACACATAAACCTATACCCTGAAAGCTTTGGACTAGGAGGTTGGTTTGAAAGAATGTGGAACTGTTCTGACAAGAAGGAGGGGTAGTCCAGGGAATTCTTGGCAGCAGCGGTCATTGAAAGCAGCCCCTAAACTGTCCGTCCTCTGGACAAACGGGACGGGTGCCAGTTCAGACTCCAGCACCCAGATATGGACAAGCCCATGTTCAGGATGTTATCAGGTTGAGAGAAGGCCAGCCGTGTGTTGGAATGTTAGGCCAGGAGGCTGCAGTGTGGAACTACATGTTTCTGCAGCGGATGGGCCAAAGTATGGGCAGTGATTGGACAACCTTGTAGATCGACTGTTGCCTTGGGGTCTGTAGCTCATCTCCACCCTGGTAGAGGCAGCTCCCTCCCTGCACACAGTCCAACAGTCACACCCTGACTCTCCATTTAGTTTGCTTTAGAGATACAGCGTGGAAACAGGCCATTCGGCCCATCTAGTCTGCGCCGACCAACGGTCACCCGTACACTAGCACTATTGTACACACTAGGACAGCCAATTAACCTACAGGCCAACAACGTATGGAATGTGGGAGGAAACCGGAGCACCCAGAGAAAACTCACGGGGTCACAGAGAGAACGTACAAAATCCATACAGACAGCACCCGTAGTCAGGATCAAATCCGGGTCTCTGATGTCGTAAGGCAGCAGCTCTACCGTTGCACCACCATGCTGTCTGACGTAGACTCCTATTCATTGACTACAATTCTGCCTTCAACACCGTTATAGCACCCAAGCTCATCATCAAACTCGCGGGACTTGAACTCAGCACTCGTCTCTGCAACTGGATCCTCGAATTCCTGACCAACAGATTTACAGGCCTGTTATGCAGCTGCAAGTAATAATTTTATTATTCCGTCATCGGTACATGTGGTAGTTAAACACTCCTGACTCTTGATTCTTGAATTCCCTGGAATTGCTGAGTTCTCAGTGCATCCAGGCAAAAGTAACACAGGACTCTGGAACGAGGGATAGGTGCGTAATTTCTTGCTGAACTCTCTACAGAGATCCTTTCCCCAGCTGTGTAAGAAGTAAGATGGGCCCATCTCTCTCATAGATGAGACCATTGTGGGTTCAGACACTTCTCTGGGTTTCCTTGGGGTGCTTTGGTTTTTTCCCACATCCGAAAAACGAGATCATTGACAGGGTTAAATGGACTGTAAATTGCCTCTCATGTGTACGTGAGTGGTAGAATCTATGGGGAGTTTAGTTTAGTTAGCCTGGAGATACAGCATGGAAATAGGCCCTTCGGCCCACCGAGTTCATGCTCATTCTCTGTTATCCCACTTTTCTCATCCACTCCTTACACACACATTGGCTGATTTACAGTAGCCTATTAACCTGCAAATCTGCACGTCTTTGGGATGTGGGAGAAAACTGGAACATCCAGAGGAAACCCACGTGGTCACAGGGAGAACCTGCAAACTCTGTGTCTGGCGCTGTGTGGCAGCAGCTCCACCAGCTGAGCCACTGTGCCCTGCCTTTGTTGATGGGAATATGGGGCAAAACAACAGGATTGGTTTGGGAGTGCTATTGGATGGTTGAAGATCGATGCGGACTTGATGGACCGAATGGTCTGTATCGCCCCTCCTGACTCTTCATACACTCCTCCCCTGTGCTTCCAGCAGCTCTTTCACAGCCTGTGACACTCCGGAGTCCTGAGTGAGTTTGTATCAGATGTCAACATGCTGAGTAGCACTTTTGGCCTGTGCCAAGAAAAGGTGAAATCCCACTAGTGGCTTAACCTCAGTAGGAGCAGAAGGTCGCACTGTTGGAAGGGCTAATCTTCAAATGATTGCTTCAACTGAAGTCTGTCTCCCTGCTCTGACTGATATTAAATATCCCGTAGCACCACCACGTTAAGAGACCTCTTCTGGCGACATTCATTGTTTAACCAAAAATTGACTGATTATTTATAGAATTTCACTAGAATGCGTTCTGCACATGTTGGCTGCAAACCTGTTCATCTTTGGAGTGTGGGAGGAAACCGGAGCATCTGGAGGAAGCCCACGTGATCACAGGGAGAACGTACAAAATCCGTACAGACAGCACCCGTAGTCAGGATCAAGCCCAGGTCCCTGGTGCTGCAAGGCAGCAACTCTATCGCTGTGCCACCATGCTGCCCCAATATATACATGCAGGAACCGATATATATACCCCGAAATGTAGGCTTTCAGAGTGTTTGGTCTGTATCCAGTTTGGAAAAGACATTTTTAATCCTGTGCTCACACGCCTAACTCAGGTAAGCCCCTTGTACCCATGTGGATGATCTTAAACAGCTGGGCATGTTGGTAAAGAAGATCATAAAGACTTTCCTCACTTCTACGGTCACAGTATGACCGGCAGTCTGGAGGCAAAGTGACTTCAGACCCTGCTGACTTCCTTTGAGCAACAGCTGCTGTTTAAATGCCCTTTTGACTGAATGTAGAGTGTCTCTGTGGTCGGTTTTAATGTGTGGCAGTCCGATTCAGTAAATCAAACGGAAGGGAGACTTGGATCAATGTCTGTTATTAGACAGGGCTTTGACCTCTTTCCCACCTCCCCCCCTCCCCGTCTCTCCTTCAAGTTGGCCCCCTACTACCATCCCCTTGCCTCCTACCCACCACCACCCCACCCACTACCCTGCACTTAAGGGTTGTCTTTTAAGGAAGTGAGTGGGGTCAATGATCAAAGGTCGAAGGTCAAGCTCTGGAAGAAGTGCATTGCACAGCGTGAGGAGAATCCAATGCTGTCTATTCAGCAAGGAGGGGTCTTTTTATGTGCTTGGGTCAAGTCAACTTTATGTGACATCTCTAAAGTTCAACCCTTGGCAATTCCTTTAATATTTCACCTAAAGGCTCAGCAAATTGAGTTTGTCAGAAAGATTCATTTGGCAAGATCTTGAAGACATGAGGAACAGGATGTCCCACGCAGAGTGGAAGTGTGTTGTCCTGGCTTTGTACACACTGACGATATAAAAGTGACGCTCCAGAGCGCTTGCTTCACAAAGCCTACATCCGTCACCTCAGAGCGTTCTGGTGTAAGCCACAACAACCTGCGTTTACACAGAACCTTTCGCATCCGGACTCATCAAACGAAAGATGAGAGGCAGGAGGTGATCAAACAATGCTGTGCAAGAGCTTGCACAGAGGGGCACGTTAACAAACTTTTCACTGCACCCCGGTACACGTGGCAATAATAAACCTAAACCTAAACCTGAATAAAAAAGAGGGCGAGAATTAAATGCAAGAGCAGGCCATTCAGCCCCTCGTGTCAGTTCTATCGATCAGTAACATCATGGCTGACCTTTGACCTCAGCATTGCTTCCAGCACACCCCCATATCCCATGATTCTCTTAATCAAAATTTCATGCAGACCTAGGGAAGTGAGATTGTCGGAAAAGCGGAGAGGTTTCGGAAGGAAATACCAGAGTTTAGGATTTGGGCAGCTATAGGTACGATAGCCAAATGTGGGCAATGAGTATGAGGGGTGCAGGAGGAGTGCAGTAATCACACAAGCACGTGGGTCAGGGATGGAGAGGTGTAGAGAGGAAAGAGGCCACAGAAGGATTTGAAAACATCAAGGAGTAATTTAAGAACAAATAAATAAAGAACTGCAGAGGCTGGTTTATACCAAAGTTATAAACAAAATGCTGGAGTAACTCAGTGGATCAGGCAGCACCTCTGGAGAAAAAAGATGAGTGACGTTTCAGGTGCTGACGTGCTGGTCCAATGCGATCTGACCAGTGCCTTATAAAGCCTCAGCATTACATCCCTGGTTTAATATTCTAGTCCCCTCAAAATTAATGCTAGCATTGCATTCGGCTTCCTTCCTTTTTTGGGAATCCTGCACCAGCACTCCCAAGTCCCTTTGCACCTCCGATTTCTGAAACCTCTCACCATTTAGAAAATAGCCTTTGCCTTTATTCCTTCTACCAAAGTGCATGACTGTGCACTTTGCTATGCTGTAATCCATTTGCCATTATTTTGCCCACTCTCCCAATCTGTCCCAAGTCCTTCTGCAGCCTCCTTGCTTCCTCAACACCACCTGTCCCTCCACCAATCATCATATCATCCGCAAACTTGGCCACAAAACCATCAATTCCCTCATCCAGATCTTTAACAGATAACGTGAAAGGTAGTGGACACAACACTGACCCCTGCGGAACACCACTTGCACTGGCACTGCTGGCAGCCAACCAGAAAAGGTTCCCTTTATTCCCACGCTTTGCCTTCTGCCAGTCAGCCAATCTTCTATTCAGGCTAGTACCTTGCCTCCAATATCATAGGCTCCAATCTTGTTCTGCAGTCTCACATGTGGCATCTTATCAAAGGCCTTCTGAAAATCAGAGTAAACAATATCCACTGACTCTCCTTAGACTATCTTGCTTGTTACCTCTCAATAAACTCCAACAGGCTTGTCAGGCAAGATATCCCTTTAACAAAAGCATGCTGACTTTGGCCTATTTTATCAAGTGCTTCCTAGTGCTTAATACCTCATCCTTAATAATGGATTCTAAAATCTTCCCAACCACCAGGTCAGAGTAACTGGCCTATAATTTCCTTTCTTTTGCCTTGCTCCCTTCTTAAACAGTGGTTATATTTGCGATTTTCCAGTTCTCTGGAACCATTCCTGACTAGTGATTCTTGAAATAAATCACTACTAATGCCAACAATTTCCACAGCTATCTCTTTCAGAATCTTGGGGTGTAGTCCATCAGGTCCAAATGACCTATCCTCCTTTAGACCTTTCAGCTTACCAAGCACCTTCTCCTCAGTAATAGCGACTGCATTCATTTCTGCCCCCTGACTCTCTTGAATTCCTGGCACATTGTTGGAGTCTTCCTCTGTGAAGACTGACGTAAAGACTTATTCTGTTCAACTTCTTCCTTCTTCCATTTCTTCCTTCCCCATTACTACTTCTCCAGTGTCTACAGTTCCTGTGTCTCCTTTAATTCCCACAACACACTTCCAGTGTAATGTAGAACAGAACAGCACAGCACTGAAACAGATCCTTCAGCCCACAATGTCTATGGTGAATATGATGCAAAGTTAAACTAATCTCTTCTTCCTGCACATGATCCATATCCCTTCATTCGCTGGTAATCACCATTCTCAAATGGTAATAAAAAGTAATGACCAGTCTGATACTGTACTGTTGTTCATAATATTAACTAATTCTCATTCTGCACTCTTCCCCGTGTAATAATTCTCACTCTAAGCTCTTCCCTAGTACCATAGTTAAACCCCACACTGCACTTTTCCCAAATGCATTAACCCATTTTCATACCCAATGTAACAACTACAGCTACAACGAAAGGGGTGGCACAGTGGTGCAGCAGTAGAGTTGCTGCCTTACAGCAACAGGCCCGGGCTCGAACCTGACCACGGGTGCTGTCTTTACGGAGTTTGTACGTTCTCCCTGTCAATGCCCCAGCTGCTCCGGTTTCCTCCCACACTCCAAAGATGTACAGGTTTGTGGGTTAATTGGTTTGGGTAAATCTTGTAAATTGGTCCTTGTGTGTGAGCTAGCGTACAGGGAAGGCACGGTCTCAGTGGGCTGAAGGGCCTGTTTCCACACTGTATCTCTTAACTAAACTAAACTGAACAGTGCAAGAAGATTTTAACATCACACTGTCCCCCAGTAATAATTAAGTCAAACTTAGCTTGGCTGCCAGTGTAATTACTGAGTCTCGCTGCACACAGTTCCCCGGTGTGATTATTAATTTTCACAATGCAGTGTTCCTCATTGCAATAGGCAAATCTCAGAAAGAATTGTGCCCAGCATAACATCCTTTTCCCAGATTGGCCATGTTCCACAGGATAGTAACTAAATCTCACATCGCCCTGCCCCCAATGTATTTATTGTTACTTTCACACCATGCTCTTCTCTAGTTTAATAAATAAATCTCCCACCACTCTCTTTCCCCTAATGATGACTAAATCTAACACTGCATGGAGTCTCTGACTGTGCTCTTCCCTAGTGTTATAACCTTTCTCACAATCCACCTACAACGCTCACCAACTTCTACAGATGCGCCATAGAAAGCATTTTATCGGGATGACGCACAGCATAGTTTGGGAACAGCTCCGTCCAAGAAATTGCAGAAAAGCATGGATGTAGCCCAGACCATCACGCAAACCAACTTCCTTCCATTGATTCCATCTACACTTCACACTGCCTCGGCAAGGCCACCAGTATAATCAAGGACTAGCTCACCCCAGTCACTTTCTCTTCTCCCCTCTCCTAACAGACGAGAGGTACAGAAGTGTGAACATGCACACCTCCAGATTCACGGACAGTTTCTTCCCAGCTGTTATCAGGCAACCTAACCATCCTATCAACAACTAGAGAGCGGTCCTGAGCTACCATCTACCTCATTGGAGATCCTTGGACTATCTATAATGGGACTTTACTGAACTTTATTTTGCACTAAACATTATTCCCTTTATCCTGTATGTATACACTGTGAATGGCTCGATTGTAATCATGTATCGGTTTTCCGCTAACTGGACAGCACGCAACAAAAAGCCAAGGGGCTGTCCCACTGTGGCAACCTAATTGGTGAGTTTAGAAGAGTTTAGGAGAGTTTGAAAAAATGTCATGTTGAAGACCGCCTTCGACTATGTAGAAGACCTCCTTCGACCTCCTTCGACTATGTTGAAGATCAGCTTCGACTAGCTTCGGGAAAATTGGACACCGAATAGTCGATAGTGAAGATGACCTCCTTCAATCTCCTTTGACCTCCCTTCGACTATGTTGAAGACTATCTATGACTACCTTTGACTACCTTCGATTACCTTTGACTACCCTTGATTACCTACGAATAACATGCCGACCTACTACGACCTACTTCGACTAAACCTATGAGTAAAAAAAGTATCGATTTTTTCCATGGCGACCTTTTTTTACTCGCGGGCATTTTTCGACATGTTGAAAAATACGCCGCGACCAAGCTGAGGCCTCGAGTACGCTCGAGCATGAAGGAGACTTACAAAGACCTCCTAGGACCTCCTAGGACCTCGTGTCGACCTTGCTGCGAGTATGAGTCGAGGGCAAACGTCTGAACTCGTGGATTAGGTCGCCGCTGTGGGACAGCCCCTTTACACTGTACCTCGGTACACATGACAATAAACCAAACAAAACTAAACTATACTCAGTTTAAGGTTGAGCCAGTTTATTATTGGGGATGGATTATCGATCACCTTTCCCCCTTGATCTCTCTGTTTCCACCAAGGGGACAGACTATTGACTGACGTCGACTATAAACCTACTGATTCCCACAGTTATCTGGACTATACTTCCCCCATCATGCCTTCTGCAAAGATGCTTAGCCAAACACTCAATTCCTCCATCTCCACCACGTCGGCTCCCAAGATGAGGCTTTCCATTCTAGGACATCCAAGATGTCCTCTTTCTTTAATAAACATGTTCTCCCCCCCTGTTGTCATCGATGGACCCCTGACCCACATCTCCTCTGTTCTGTAGTTCTGCTCCCGTTTCCAGATGGAACAAGGGTAGAGTTCCCCAGGTCCCCATCTTTCACCTCACCAGCCTCCGCATTCAACACATCATCCTCCATCATTTCCGTCACCTCCAAGGTGATCCCACCACCATCTTCCAATCTCCACCCCTTTCTGCCTTCTGCAGAGACTGCTCCCTCCGGAATTTCTTGATTCATTGCCAAACCACTCCCTCCCCAGGTACTTTTCCCTGCAACCGCTGGGGATGTAACATCTGTCCCTGTACCTCCTCCCTTGCCTCCATCTGGGGATCCCAGAGGTTCCTCCAGGTGAGACAGAGGTTCATGTGCACTTCCTCTAATCTCATCTACCGCACCCAATGTGGCCAATCAGCGAGACCAAGCGTAAACCCAGTGACCATTTCACTCACCTTGCATTGGGTCCGCCAAAGTCTCCTGTTTGCTAACCATTTTAAGTCCCCTTCCCATTCCCATACTGACCTATCTATCCTGGGCCTCCTCCATTGTCAGACTGAAGCCAAGGCAAACTGGAGGAACAGCACCTCATATTCTGCTTGGGTAGTTTATAACCCAATGGTATAAAATTGAATTCTCCACTTTTTGGTAACCTCTAACAATCACCTTCCCACCCTCTCCCCTTTTTCCTCAAACACCCCGTCTCTTCCACCTTCGCACTCCCCTCCTCGGTGTAATAATTAATCCCCACACAATACCGTACCCCAGTGTACTAATTAATCCCCACACAGTTATGTTCCCCAGAGTAATTATTAAACCCACACAGTACTGGAGCTCCGGTGAGCTGTGACCGCCGAGGTCAACACCTCCGGGCTGCAGGACTGTGGAGAGGAGCGGGCGGCGCCGACTTTAACATCGGGAGCCTTGGAGCTCCAAACCGGCGCGCCTTTTTCGGCTTCGGAAGCCGCGGCCTCCGGTGAGGAATGCGGCCGTTCCAGGTGGCCCAGCCGCTGTGAGGACTCTCCCGACGCCGGGGCAACATCACCCGGTGAGAACGGCCAGGAACATCGGGCCTCCGTAGAGGCAATAGCGGAGGCCTCAATAGGCCTGACTTTGGATGAACTGGGGTTGGGGACTGGACATTGTGCCTTCCCCCACAGTGGTAATCATTGTGGGGGGATGATTTTTGTGTGTTGTGTCTATGTTAGTCTGTGTCCAAGATGGCGGTCGGAGGGGAGAGTGGACGCTGGCGCGGTTTAGCTGCCGCTGCTCTCTCCTCACATTGTGTTTCTGATTTTCTTTTTTGTGTCTTTGGATTGAATTCTGTCTTTCATTTGTGTATTGGTGATGTCTTTATAACTTATTTTACCCCGACTATTTGTTTTTTTGTTAAACTCTGTAAGGTGTCCTTGAGACTTTTGTATAGGCACCCACAAATAAAATTTATTATTATTACTGTTCCCCAGAGTACTAATTAATCCCCACGCAGTACTGTTCCCCAGTGTAATTATTAATCCCCACACAATACCGTAACCCAGTGTAATAATTGATCCTCACACATTATCGTTCCCACTGCTACAATTCATCCTCACATCACATTCTTCCACATTGCAGTAATTCATTTTTATACTGCACCGTCCCCGAGTGTAATAATCCATGCTCACACTGCAGTGGCCCCATTGTAAAACATATTGTTCCCAGAGTAATCATTCAGTTCACACGGTGATGTTCCCGAGTGTAATCAGTCATACTCGCACATTACTGCACGCAGTGTAATAATTCATTTTTACACATTTATCTTCCTATTGTAATTGTTCATTCCCATACAGTACAGATACCAGGTGTAATATTTGACTCCTACACATTACCGCACCCACCCAGAGTAATAATTCAATTTCACGCAGTACTGTTCCCCAGTGTAATAATTTTTCTCGCACTGCACTGTCTCAGTAGAATAATAAATTTTGACAGCACTCTTCCCTTCTGTAATAATTCATTCTCACACTGCACCGTTTGCCAGTGTAATAATTCATTCCCACATGGCACTGGTCCCCAGTGTAACAAGCCATCCCTGTAGAGCACTGTCCCCAAGTATAACAATTCATTCTCGGACAGCATTGTCGCCAATGTAATAATTCATTTTCACACTCACATGCACTGTTCCCCAGTGTAATCATTCATAATCACAGTGTACATTTCCCAGTGTAATCATTTATAATCACAGCGTACTGTCCCCCAGTGTAATAATTCGTAACCATAGTCTACTGTTCCCCAGTGTAATATTTAGTCCCACACAGTACCGTTCCCCACAGTAATAATTCATGCTCACACCGCACTGTTCCTCAGTGTAATAATTCATACTCACATAGTACTCTTGCCCAGTGGGGATGAAGGGAGAGGGAGAGAGGGAGAGAGGAAGAGAGGAAGAGAGGAAGAGAGGGAGAGAGGAAGAGAGGAAGAGAGGAAGAGAGGAAGAGAGGAAGAGAGGAAGAGAGGAAGAGAGGAAGAGAGGAAGAGAGGAAGAGAGGGAAGAGAGGGAGAGAGGGAGAGAGGGAGAGAGGGAGAGAGAGGAGAGAGGGAGAGAGGGAGAGAGGGAGAGAGAGAGAGAGAGGGAGAGAGAGGGAGAGAGGGAGAGAGAGAGGGAGAGGGAGAGAGAGGGAGAGAGAGAGAGAGAGAGAGAGAGAGAGGAGAGAGAGAGAGAGAGAGAGAGACAGAGAGAGACAGAGAGAGACAGAGAGAGACAGAGAGAGAGAGAGAGAGAGAGAGAGAGGAGAGAGAGAGAGAGAGAGAGAGAGAGAGAGAGAGAGAGAGAGAGAGAGAGAGAGAGAGAGAGAAATAAATATATATGATTGATTTTCACAGAGTTCCGTTCCCCAGTGTAATAATGGTTTGTCAAACAGCACTGTGCTCCACTGTAATAACTCATTCTCATTTAGCACTGGTACCCAGTGTCATAATTCACTCTCACACTGTAACCTTCCATGATGTAAACAATCATTCTCACACCACACAGTCCCCAGTGCAATAATCAATGTTTACACAACATTGTTCCTCAGTGTAATCTATAATATTTCATATATAGCATCTCAATAATCACACTGCTTTTCCCGAGGATAATAATTGCATTCCAAATGCAGCGTGAAGTGTGGATGGAGTTAATGGAAGGGAGAGGAGACAGGTTTGTGTGATGGACTGGGCTACATCCACAACTCTGTATTTTCCTGTGGTCATGTACAGAGTTGTTGCCATCGAAGCTGTGATGCATCAAGATGCTTTCTATGGTGCGACTGTACAAAATTGGTAAGAGGCATTGGAGACATGCCGAATTTCCTTTGCCTTCTGCAATTTATTGTAAAATTTACCGTTGGTTGTAATGATTGAAACGTGAACTTATTGGGCACGTGTTGCAAAACGAGATGTGGGGCCAGAGAAAAACAAGGAGCAAGAGAATGGGACAGATGGGGTTACTCCCTGGGGGCATGGACCCTGTTGCA
Source organism: Malacoraja senta (assembly GCA_038087875.1). NCBI lineage: Eukaryota > Metazoa > Chordata > Chondrichthyes > Rajiformes > Rajidae > Malacoraja > Malacoraja senta. The sequence goes on from JAXLNO010003530.1 coordinate 181,527, forward strand.
TGGCATGGATCCTGTGGGCTGAATGGCCTCCTTCTTTGTCCTGGTACGTAATGTTGAGGAACACAGTATCCAGCTTTTGTAAATTAATCTTCCACACATGACATTGTGATGTAACCAAACAATCTATTTTATGATTAAGAAGGAACTGCAGATGCTGGAAAATAGAAGGTAGACAAAAATACTGGAGAAACTCAACGGGTGAGGCAGCATCTATGGAGCGAAGGAAAT
>JAXLNO010003531.1:0-34726 GCA_038087875.1 Malacoraja senta
CCCACACCGGCGAGCACCCCTACACCTGCGCCCAGTGCGGCAAGGGCTTCACCCGCTCCACCTATCTGCTGTCCCACCAGCAGGTGCACGCCGGCGACTGTCCCATCCCCAGCCCGGTGTGTGGAGAGCGCTTTACCATTGCCTCCCACCCCCTGTCTCACCAGCGCATGCACAAAAGTGGCCAGCTACGACTGCCCGTACTGCGGTGAGGAGTTTGACAGCTCGCGGGGGTTTTGGCAGCACCTGCGGACCCACGCCGGCGAGCAGCTGCTCCCACTGTGACAAGAGAGCATGGGGGCTGCGGGAGCACCAGCGGATGCACCAGCTGAGTGTGGCAAGGGTTTCACCAGCATGTCCAGTCTGTGGCTGCACCTGCGTACCCACACCGGTGAGCGTCCCTTCCCCTGCCCGTCCTGTGGAAAGGGCTTCACCCGCCTTGACCACCTGCTGGAGCACAGGCGAGTCCACACCGGCCAGCACCCCTTCACCTACCCGCTCTATGGCAAGGCCTTTGCCCGCTCCTCCTGCTGGCACACCGTTGCTTTTAAATTTGCTGAAAAACAGAGAGCAGTCAAATTTAAAAGAGAATTTTCCCAGCAGAATAAAGTTATGGAAAACTTAGAAGCTTAGTTTGTACTAATCATTGAAACAATGTGTTAACATAGAGATGTATTGTCTTGGCATAGCACCATAGAAACATAGAAAATAGGTGCAGGAGTAGGCCATTCGGCCCTTCGAGCCTGCACCGCCATTCAATATGATCATGACTAATCATTCAACTCAGTATCCTGTACCTGCCTTCTTTCCATACCCCCTGATCCTTTTAGCCACAAGGGCCACATCGAACTCCCTCTTAAATATAGCCAATGAACTGGCCTCAACTACATTCTGTGGCAGAGAATTCCAGAGATTCACCACTCTCTGTGTGAAAAATGTTTTTCTCATCTCAGTCCTAAAAGATTTCCCCTTTATCCTTAAACTGTGACCCTTTGTTCTGGACTCCCCCAACATCGGGAACAATCTTCCTGCATCTAGCCTGTCCAACTCCTTAAGAATGTTGTAAGTTTCTATAAGATCCCTCCTCAATCTTCTAAATTCCAGCGAGTACAAGCCGAGTCTAACCAGTCTTTCCTCATGTGAAAGTCCTGACATCCCAGGAATCAGTCTGGTGAACCTCCTCTGTACACCCTCTATGGCAATAATGTCTTTCCTCAGATTTGGAGACCAGAACTGTACGTAATACTCCAGGTGTGATCTCACCAAGACCCTGTACAACTGCAGTAGAACCTCCCTGCTCCTATATTCAAATCCTTTTGCTATGAATGCTAATATACTCGAAAGTATCCAGAGAACCGGCCTCCACTGCCCTCTGAGGCAGAGAATTCCACACTCACAACACTCTGTGTGAATAAATGGGTCTGCATCCACATACTAAATGTCTTTCCTATTATTCTGAAACTGTGGCCCCTGGTTCTGGAATCCCGCAACATCTTTCCTGCCTCTAGCGTGTCCAAACCCTTAATAATCTTATATGTTTCAATAAGATCCATTCTCATCCTTCTAAACTCCAAAGTATACAAGCCCAGCCGCTCCATTCTCTCAGCATATGACAGTCCCGCCATCCCGGGAATTATCCTTGTGAACCTACATTGCACTCCCTCAATAACAAGAATGTCCTTCCTCAAATTTGGAGAACAAAACTGCACACAATACTCCAGGTGTGGTCTCACAAGGGCCCTGTACAACTGCAGGGCTCCTACTTACTCCCCCAAGCTGGCTAACTTTTCTCCTATACTCAGCTCCTCTTGTTATGAAGGCCAACATGCCATTTGATATCTTCACTAGCTGCTGTAACTGCATGCTTACTTTAATTAACTGATGAACAAGGATCCTCCAGATCCCGTTGTACTTTTCCTTTGACACCATTCAGATAATAATCTGCCTTCCTGTTTTTGCTACCAAAGTGGATAACCACATTTATCCACATTAAACTGCATCTGCCATGCATCTGCCCACTCACCCAACCTGTCCAAGTCACCCTGCATTCTCATAGCATCCTCCTCACAGTTCACACTGCCACCCAGCTTTGTGTCACCTGCAAATTTGCTAATGTAATCCCTTCATCTAAATCATTGATGTATATTGTAAATAGCTGCGGTCCCAGCACCGAGCCTTGCGGTACCCCACTAGTCACTGCCTGCCATTCTGAAAAGGACCCGTTAATCCCTACTCTTTGTTTCCTGTCTGTCAACCAATTTTCTATGCATGTCAGCACTCTACCCCCAATACCATGTGCCCTAATTTTGCCCACTATGTGGAACCTTATCACTGGGTCTTCCCCTTCCCCCTTGAACCAGGTGACTGCAGCTCCTCCTCACCCACACCAGTCTGAAGAAGGGTCTCGACCCGAATCATCACCTATTCCTTCTCTCCATAAATGCTGCCGCACCCGCTGAGTTACTCCAGCAACACTAGTAGAGGTGGACGCCATGGCCAAAGCAAAGATAGGAATGCGGAAACGGAAGCCGGTTACGAAATGGGTCTGAAAATCACCCATGAATCTACCCATGACCATACTACGTCTTTTTCGTCAAGTGCACAATCTTGCTCGCTATAGGATCTTTGATGCCCACGATCCCCTTTTAATCTTGAACAACATGGCTAGACTGTTCCTTGCCCTTCTTGTTTCCAGCGTTTCCCACTCCAGGTCGGGCAGCAGCTGGGTGACACTGCTACCTCTATTGTAGTTCCCGATGCAAAAGCGCGCTGCTTTACTCTGCAGTTCTCCCTTCTAGTTTGTTGATATGACCAGTTTTGTGTGGGTCCCAGGCGCATGAAGCGTATTCCATTGGTGGGCGAAGGGTTGGAAACTAAGACCCTTGGACAGGGGGCGTGGACAAGACAGGTTTAGAGAGGAGAATGGACTACAAGTGAGTGGGCCATTGGTACCTTCTCAAGATGGCGCTTTGAAGGGTGAGACCCTAACAAGATGGCCTCCGTCAACCCCTCACCAAGATGGCCACCGTCAACCAGCGCCTCTGACGGCGACCCCTCATCAAGATGGCCGCTGTCAACCTCTCTTCAAGATAGCCGCCGTCAACCCTTCAACAAGATGGCCACCTTCAACCCTGTAGTGGTCATTTGGCTTAATTTTGAGTGTCATAATTATGGCATTTGCCTTTAAATTTTGTCTGCCTCTAATTATGTGGGTGGGATTTATTGTGTCGTCGGTGGCGTGTTGGCTGTGGAGATTCTTGCGCAGATGCTAGTAATTTGTTAGTTTATTTCGGAGGAGCATGGCAAAGGAATAACTTTCGACCATGAGCAGCTTTCCTACATGAGGAGTTTTCTAACATGAGGAGCTTTCCTACATGAGGAGTTTTCTAACGTTTGTAAGCCACATGTTGAAGTTTGACGAAGATTAAAGTGTACATAGAAACATAGAAAATAGGTGCAGGAGTAGGCCATTCGACCCTTCGAGCCTGCACCGCCATTCAATATGATCATGGCTGATCATCCAACTCAGTATCCTGTACCTGCTTTCTCTCCACACCCCCTGATCCCTTTAGCCACAAGGGCCACATCTTACTCCCTCTTAAATATAGCCAATGAACTGGCCTCAACTACATTCTGTAGCAGAGAATTCCACAGATTCACCACTCTCTATGTGAAAAATGTTTTTCTCATCTCAGTCCTAAAAGATTTCCCCTTTATCCTTAAACTGTGACCCCTTCTTCTGGACTTCCCCAACATCGGGAACAATCTTCCTGCATCTAGCCTGTCCAACCGTTTAAGAATTTTGTAAGTCTATAAGATTCCCCCTCAACCTTCTAAATTTTAGCGATTACAAGCCAAATCTATCCAGTCTTTCTTCATATGAAAGTCCTGCCATCCCAGGAATCAGTCTGGTGAACCTTCTCTGTACTCCCTCTATGGCAAGAATGTCCTTCCTCAGATTAGGAGACCAAAACTGTACGCAATACTCCAGGTGTGGTCTCACCAAGACCCTGTACAACTGCAGTAGAACCTCCCTGCTCCTATACGAGTCAAAGAAGAGGGTTGGATGAATATATTACTGTTTTTCTTCAACAATAAATAAACTATTAATCAAAAGACTGTTATTTATCTTTCAAGAAGTGTTGCAAGTCTGGTGGGGAGCTGACATGCGTGAAACGACATTCTCCTAACTCCATGCTTTCTCCTAAGTGTCTGGAGGGAGCAATCACTTGAACGAAATAATAATCTGCCACTGTAAATCCCTCACGAAGATGGCCGCCATCAACCCCTCACCAAGATGGCTGCCATCAGCCCCTCACAAAGATGGCCGCCATCAACCCCTCACCAAGATGGCCACCATCAACCCCTCACAAAGATGGCCACCATCAACCCCTCACAAAGATGGCCGCCATCAACCCCATATTTAGACGGCTGCCGTCAATCCCTCACCAAGATGGCCGCCGGCTGCTGACCAATCAGCGGCGCCGACCTCACCTGCCCTCACCAAGATGGCCGCCCACCGGTCCCGGGCCGAGTCTCCCCATCGACCGCATGAAAATGGCGGCGGAGAAGCGGCAGTTGGTGGCGTCGCTGCCGACGGACCTGAGGTAAATAATGTTATAAATCAGCAGGGGATTGAGCGGGATCGGGTCAATATGGGGGAGAACTGAGGTAAATAGTAAGATTAAACGACAATTTACCAGTTTGAAGTTTGATCTTTATTTTATGAGGAGTTGCGTTGAGGGATTACGTGAAGATGAGCCCGCCAGCCTGCATGCGTGGCAAAATTTCAAAGCAGAGGTGTGAAGTCACAGATAACAGTTGTTGAACTGAGAATAGTAAGATTCGAGAACTAGCACGACCAGCTGTATTTTATGAGAAGGGTTGGGAGCGAAGGGCACGTAATCCCTCAACGCAACTCCTCATAAAATAAAGATCAAACTTCAAACTGGTAAGTTCTCGTTTAATCTTACTATTTTACTTCGGAGTCACGTGAGTGACTACGTGAAGACTTTGAAGCTCTGTGACTTCATGCCCGTGTGACGAGTCCATGCGTCACACACTGCATAATTGACCAAGGAGGAGTGGAAAACCAAAACCTTTTGTGGAAGGTGCGACCTGTACAAAAAGGATGGGTTGCACTTGAACCTGAGGGGGACCGATATCCTGGCGGGGAGATCTGCAAAGGCTACTGGGGAGACTTTAAACTAGAATGGTTGGGGGGAGGGACTCAAATAGAGAACGCTATTAGACAGTGTGTGAGGCAGGAGGCAGAGAAGGAAAGCACTCAGACCCAACATGTAGGGGGGAAAGAAGAAAACAATAATAAACAGAGAATAAGAGGTGGTGGGGTTCTTAAATGGGTGAGCAGAGAAACAGAGGGGTGTAAAATGCGGGCGGAAGCAATAGGTAGCAAGGTGAAAAGTAAAAGTGGCAGGCAGACAAATCCAGGGCAAAAATCAAAAAGGGCCACTTTTCAACATAATTGTAAAAGGGGTAAGAGCATTGTAAAAACAAGTCTGAAGGCTTTGTGTCTCAATGCAAGGAGCATTCGTAATAAGGTGGATGAGTTGAACGTGTAAATAGCTATTAATGATTATGATATAGTTGGGATCACGGAGACATGGCTCCAGGGTGACCAAGGCTGGGAGCTGAACATCCAGGGATATTCAATATTCAGGAGGGATAGAGAGAAAGGAAAAGGAGGTGGGGTAGCGTTGCTGGTTAGAGAGGAGATTAATGCAGTGGAACGGAAGGACATTAGCTTGGAGGATGTGGAATCGGTATGGGTAGAGCTGCGAAACACTAAGGGGCAGAAATCGCTGGTGGGTGTTGTGTACAGGCCACCTAGCAGTAGTAGTGAAGTTGGGGATAGCATCAAACAGGAAATTAGAAATGCGTGCAACAAAGGCAAAACAGTTATAATGGGTGACTTCAATCTACATATAGATTGGGTGAATCAAATTGGCAAGGGTGCTAAGGAAGAGGATTTCTTGGAATGTATGCGGGATAGTTATCTAAACCAACATGTAGAGGAACCAACGAGAGAGCAGGCTATTCTAGACTGGGTATTGAGTAATGAGGAAGGGTTAGTTAGCAGTCTTGTTGTGCGTGCCCCTTGGGCAAGAGTGACCATAATATGGTTGAGTTCTTCATTAGGATGGAGAGTGACATTGTTAATTCAGAAACAATGGTTCTGAACTTAAAGAAAGGTAACTTTGAGGGTATGAGACGTGAATTGGCCAAGATTGACTGGCAATTAGTTCTAAAAGGGTTGACGGTGGATATGCAATGGAAGGCATTTAAAGACTGCATGGATGAACTACAAAAATTGTTCATCCCAGTTTGGCAAAAGAATAAATCAGGGAAGGTAGTGCATCCGTGGATAACAAGGGATATCAGGGATAGTATCAAAGCAAATGATGATGCGTACAAATTAGCCAGAAAAAGCAGCATACCAGAGGACTGGGAGAATTTCAGAGACAAGCAGAGGAGGACAAAGGGCTTAATTAGGAAAGGGAAAATAGATTATGAAAGAAAACTGGCAGGGAACATAAAAACTGACTGCAAAGGTTTTTATAGCTATGTGAAGAGAAAGAGATTAGTTAAAACAAATGTAGGTCCCTTGCAGTCAGACACAGGTGAATTGATCATGGGGAACAAGGATATGGCGGACCAATTGAATAACTACTTTGGTTCCGTCTTCACTAAGGAAGACATAAATAATCTGCCGGAAATAGCAGGGGACCGCGGGTCAAAGGAGATGGAGGAACTGAGTGAAATCCAGGTTAGTCGGGAAGTGGTGTTGGGTAAATTGAATGGATTAAAGGCCGATAAATCACCAGGGCCAGATAGGCTGCATCCCAGAGTACTTAAGGAAGTAGCTCCAGAAATAGTGGATGCATTAGTGATAATTTTTTTAATCTCTTCAGATTCTGGAGTAGTTCCTGAGGATTGGAGGGTAGCAAACGTAACCCCACTTTTTAAGAAGGGAGGGAGAGAGAAAACGGGGAATTACAGACCAGTTAGTCTAACATCGGTAGTGGGGAAACTGCTAGAGTCAGTTATTAAAGATGGGATAGCAGCACATTTGGAAAGTAGTGAAATCATTGGACAAAGTCAGCATGGATTTACGAAAGGTAAATCATGTCTGACGAATCTTTTAGAATTTTTCGAGGATGTAACTAGTAGAGTGGATAGGGGAAAACCAGTGGATGTGTTGTATCTGGACTTTCAGAAGGCTTTCGACAAGGTCCCACATAAGAGATTAGTATACAAACTTAAAGCACACGGTATTGGGGGTTCAGTACTGATGTGGATAGAGAACTGGCTGGCAAACAGGAAGCAAAGAGTAGGAGTAAACGGGTCCTTTTCACAATGGCAGCCAGTGACTAGTGGGGTACCGCAAGGCTCAGTGCTGGGACCCCAGCTATTTACAATTTATATTAATGAACTGGATGAGGGAATTGAAGGCAACAACTCCAAGTTTGCGGATGACACTAAGCTGGGGGGCAGTGTTAGCTGTGAGGAGGATGCTAGGAGACTGCAAGGTGACTTGGATAGGCTGGGTGAGAGGGCAAATGTTTGGCAGATGCAGTATAATGTGGATAAATGTGAGGTTATCCACTTTGGTGGCAAAAACAGGAAAGCAGACTATTATCTAAATGGTGGCCGATTAGGAAAAGGGGAGATGCAGCGAGACCTGGGTGTCATGGTACACCAGTCATTGAAAGTAGGCATGCAGGTGCAGCAGGCAGTGAAGAAAGCGAATGGTATGTTAGCTTTCATAGCAAAAGGATTTGAGTATAGGAGCAGGGAGGTTCTACTGCAGTTGTACAGGGTCTTGGTGAGACCACACCTGGAGTATTGCGTACAGTTTTGGTCTCCAAATCTGAGGAAGGACATTATAGCCATAGAGGGAGTGCAGAGAAGGTTCACCAGACTGATTCCTGGGATGTCAGGACTTTCATATGAAGAAAGACTGGATAGACTTGGCTTATACTCGCTAGAATTTAGGAGATTGAGAGGGGATCTTATAGAAACTTACAAAATTCTTATGGGGTTGGACAGGCTAGATGCAGGAAGATTGTTCCCGATGTTGGGGAAGTCCAGGACAAGGGGTCACAGCTTAAGGATAAGGGGGAAATCCTTTAAGACCGAGATGAGAAAAAACGTTTTCACACAGAGAGTCGTGAATCTCTGGAACTCTCTGTCACAGAGGGTAGTTGAGGCCAGTTCATTGGCAATATTTAAGAGGGAGTTAGATGTGGCCCTTGTGGCTAAAGGGATCAGGGGGTATGGAGAGAAGGCAGGTACGCGATACTGAGTTGGATGATCAGCCATGATCATATTGAATGGCGGTGCAGGCTCGAAGGGCCGAATGGCCTACTCCTGCACCTATTTTCTATGTATCTATGTATCTATGTAAGTACCAACGTGCGTTCTTTTTTTTTCTTCTTTTTTAAAATATTTTTATTTTATTAGAAGTAAATACAATTGTATACAATCATATTTTCATAATACATTTTATGTACAGCTTCTTATTTTTTAATTTTTATAATAAAGAAGAAAAGGAAAAATAAGTTAGATAATGAAATATAGAAAAATGTGAGATATATAGTGTGTGGAAAAGAAAAATAGAGAGTGAAAGAAGAAAGTTAAAGAATAGAAAATAGGAAAAAGAGAATAAAAGAAGAAAAGGGAAGAAAAAGAAAAAAGAAGTAAGGAGATCTTATTTATAATCTTGACCATCCCTCGCCCAGTCACGAGTTAGCTTTTACAATTGTGTTGCACCATATGATTCCAAAAAGACGACAAATGGAGACCAACTCGTTGTGAATTGGTCAAATTTATCTATTAGGAGGAATCGCATTTCCTCAAGATGTGCGGTGTCCAACATACTTGTAATCCACATTTTGAGCGTTGCTATTGGTGTATTTTTCCAAAATTTCAATATTAATTTTTTTGCGATTATTGAATTTAATCTTTTTATTTGAATTTCACGGCAATTTACATACATACAATAATAACAGACAGTAATAATCAAGGCATAATTGTACAACAGTATGTAAGCGATCCTCAAAACCCTTACCCTTACCCACCTTCAACCCACCCAAGTCAGGTCGAAGCCAAACGGGGACAAACAACACTCACATACGTACACATCCACACACAAATGGTAGAATAGGCAAAACAAAATGTGCTATATAAAAATAAAAATAGAAAATAGAAAAAATAAAAAATAAAAAAATATATATATATACATATATATCTAAATAAACAATAGTAGGGAGGGGGGATTAAGGGGAAAGCAGCTGCTGTAGAATAAAACGATGATGGAGAACACTCAGCCCTCTTCCGAGTCCGGGGACAAAGTAAGAGAGTTAACCAGTTCAAAGAAAGGATTCCATGTATCTAGGAATGTCTTGGTAGAGCCTTTGAGAGAGAACCTAAGTTTTTCAAGTTTCAGATTGTAAAGCACCTCCTTAATCCAACGGGCGTGTGTCGGGGGACAGGTGAGCCTCCAACTAAGCAAGACCAGTCTCCGGGCTAACAATGTTGTAAAAGCTAGGACCCGTTTCACCGCAACAGAGAGGTTGGTATTGGGAGGGGTACCGAAAATGGCTGACATTGGATTTGGAAGAATAGTCTGGTCGTAAGCTCTGCTTATCAATTCAAAAGCACTCCTCCAAAAGGCTGCTAGCTTAGGGCAAGACCAAAACATGTGGCTATGGTTGGCAGGAGATTGACTACATCTGTTACAGGTGTCATTGACAGCTGGGTACATTCTAGCTAATCTTGCATTGGTATAGTGGACTTTGTAAAGGACTTTGCATTGGATTAGGCCATGACGAGTGCATATGGAAGAAGAGTGGATCAAATCCAAGGCAGAGTCCCATTGCTGGTCTGTTAATTGCGTATTCAGCTCTCCCTCCCACGCAGCTTTTAATGAGGTATGAGGTTTCAATAAAACCGACCCTAGCAAATTATACAAAATAGAGATGCATTTCTTCCGATTGGGGTCTAAAGCTAAGATGATATCAGTCACGGTTTCAGGAGGGCGATTTGGGAAGTAGGGAAATGTCTTCTTCACAAAATCCCTCATCTTGAAAAACCGAAAAAGGTGGGAGTTTGGGAGGTTGTAGTTAGACGAGAACTGCGCGAAAGATGAGAAGATACCATCCTTATATAGGTTTTTAATACTACTGATGCCATTACTATGCCAGGTTTTAAATGCGTGGTCTATACTTGAAGGTTTAAAAATGTGATTTTTAAGCAGTGGGGTCAAGATGGAAGGACCCTGTAAACCGAGGTTTTTCCTAAATTGACTCCATATTATGAGCGAAAGGGACACAATTGGGCCTGCACCCACAGATGTTATAGAAAGGGGGAGTTGGGAGCATAGGACAGACCGCAATGGGAGATGTGAACTCGCCTTTTCCATATATACCCAGATCGGTGGGTGCTCGCAATCATCATTCATCCCATACAAGAGTTTTTGCAAGTTAGCTGCCCAGTAGTATCGCCTAAATTCAGGGAGGGCCAAACCGCCATCACTCTTAGGCGACTGCAGTATCACCTGTCGGATTCTGACCGGTTTGCTACCCCATAAGAATTTAGATATTGTCCTTTCTAATTTGTCAAAAAAAGATTTGGTGATAAGTATGGGGACATGCTGGAAAAGATACAGGAATTTGGGTAGGACAACCATCTTAACCAGATTTATCCGGCCCACGAGGGATAGCGGTAAGACTGACCAGCGATCAAAATCTTTTTCGGCTTTCTCAACCAGAGGCAAAAAGTTTGTGCGGAACATATCAGATAAGGGTATTGTGATAAAAACGCCGAGATAGCGAAACCCATCCTCTGCCCTTTTGAATGAGGTTAAAGAGCGAGGGAGCTGCTTAGCCGGTAAGTTAATCGGTAATAGCTCACTCTTTTGGTAGTTAAGTTTATAACCAGAATATGCACCAAACCGTTCTAAAATATTCATAATCACAGGGAGAGAACTGACTGGGTTCGAGATGTACAGGAGCAGGTCATCCGCATACAATGAGACTTTATGAGTTGTGTCAAACCGTGTAATACCTTTAAAGCCCTTCTCTGCGTGTAACCAGACGGCCAGGGGTTCTATCGCGACATCAAACAAGAGTGGAGATAACGGGCAACCCTGTCTGGTACCTCTCTGAAGTGTGAAGTGGGGCGACAGTATGTCGTTTGTTTGTACTGAGGCCACCGGGGACGAATATAATAGGCTCACCCAGAGAATAAAACTGTTACCGAGGCCAAACCTATCCATCGCTTCATATAGGTACCTCCACTCGAGCCTGTCGAAGGCCTTTTCGGCATCGAGGGAGACCACCATCTCCGGGGCCTCATTACTCGAAGAGTGAATGATGTTAAGGAGACGCCTAGTATTATGGGAAGACTGTCGGCCAGGTATAAACCCTGTTTGATCCAACGAGATAATAGAGGGCATCACTCGCTGAAGACGAAGCGCAAGGGCTTTAGAAAGGATTTTGAGGTCCACATTCAGGAGTGAGATTGGTCTATAGCTACCACAAAGCAGGGGATCTTTCTCCTTTTTAAGAATTAAGGAGATGGTAGCCCACGACAAGGTGGGCGGTAGGCGACGATGTAAAAATGCCTCATTGTACATATCTCTCAGGAATGGTGCGAGGAGGTCAGAGAAAGCTTTGCATTATTCTACAGAGAAGCCGTCAGGGCCGGCTGACTTTCCGCTTTGCAGCGATGTGATGGCTGCTTGGACCTCAGCTACAGTTATGGGACCACCCAAGTCTCTCATGGCTTCTTCGTCAATTCGAGGAGGCGTCATACTACTGAACATGTCACCTGCAGTGGGGGGACAGTCGGAAGTGTATAGTTCAGTGTAGAATTTAGCAAATGCTTCATTAATTCTGAGAGGATCAGTATGAGTCTCCCCTGAGCTGGATCTAATGGCTGGAATTAGCCGTGAAGTCGCCTCTGTTCTGGCCTGATGGGCCAAAAGCTTTCCAGCTTTATCCCCAGATTCAAAAAAGTGTTGCCTAGATTGAAGCAGTCGTACTTTGGCTTTATTAATGGATATGAGGTCAACGTCTGTTTGTAGCCTAAGGCGTTCTCTATAGAGATTAGGGTTTGGGTCAGATGCATATTTGTCATCAATGTCCTTTATTTTTTGTAACAGATCTGCCGTTTGGAACGTCTCGGTTCTTTTCAGGTTGGAGATAAAGGAAATGAGTTGGCCCCTAATATAGGCTTTTGAAGCGTCCCAAAGTATACCTCTTTCTATGTCCGGCGAGTCATTCAGCTCAAAATATAGGGTGATTTGGGAGTGCAAGAATTGCATGTAGTGAGCCTCTGCTAATAATGAGGAGTTGAACCTCCACTTAAAGGGGTTAGTTCATTTACGAAAATGAAGATCAAGGGAGGTCCAGCATGATCTGATATTACGATGCTATGGTACTCACTGGATTTGATTTTGGAAAGCAATCTATTATCTAAGAGAAAGAAGTCTATACGGGTAAACGTACGATGTACGTGGGAGAAAAATGAAAATAATTTAGTCGTGGGGAATATAAATCTCCATGGATCTGTGAGCCCCAGTTGTTTGGCAAGAACATGCAGAGTCTTACCGGATTTAGTTAAAGTAGAGGCTTTATTCGAAGATCTATCCAGTATAGGATCTTGGACCAGGTTAAAATCTCCACCCACAATGACATGGTAATTTTCAATATTTGGGAGAGATGTAAAAAATTTAGTTATAAATGAGCTGTCATCCCAGTTGGGTCCATAAATGCTTGCCAATATGACAGGTGTGTCTTGCAATTTGCCCGACACCATGACAAAGCGACCAGCAGGGTCTTCCACAGTTTTCTGTGGTTCGAACTTAATGTTCTTACGAATCAGGATAACGGTGCCCCTAGCCCTATTATTAAATTTTGAGTGAAATAGTTGACTAATCCAGCCTCTCTTAAGCCGTGTTACGTCTCTGTTGCGAAGGTGGGTCTCTTGGATAAAGAATATATCGCCTTTGAGCTGTTGCAAATGGGCCAAGATCCTATCAGTTTTGGTAGGACTTCCCATCCCTCTCACGTTCCACGAGACAAATCTAAGAGTATCGTTTGTGTTGGCCATTTTTAGCTATATGGGTAATGCGCTGTAGTTCTGCGAAACGAGACGGAAGAGCGCATCGAAGCCAGCTGCCGAGAGTGGGGATGTGGAGGGGGAGGGGGGGGGATATATATATATATACACGTGAAGTAAAATAAAACAAAAACAAAAAGAAACAAAAAAAAAAGAACAAAAACATACACACACGGCAAACAAGTGGAACACATATCATTTAACCATCTTTCAAACCTGAGTCTCCAGACCTGAGATCCCTCATGTCTCAACTGAACCTTAAGTGCCCATTGCACCAAGGTGCGTTGTCCTCGCTTCCGCATGGAGATATCCGATCTTAACTCCCTATATCACAGCTTCCCAAAGCGACGAAGTCACTCAGTGTCGATAAGATAACATGAAATAAAATAAGTATAGTAATAGTAATAATGACGATGATGATAATAATTTGAAAAACAGAGAGTAGGAATAAAGTAAGATAAACATACATTGATAAATGCAAAGTTAAAATAATAACCATAGTGGTTGCACTGCCAGTACCATTGCTAACACTAATAGTAATAATAGCAATGATGATAGTCACAATAAGACAAAGCATATTAACAAAATGGTGATACTAAATAAACCGGCTAACGTGTAAGTGGAGCCAGAATAACTTCCTTTGGTGTTGCATAGTATGTCTTAAAATCGACAAAGTATAAAGAGAGAGTTGGCGTTGGAGAAGTTAGCAAATTACAAACTGGGCTGTTGGATTAAAGCGCAACACTACAGGCATCAATTATGTTTTGTTAAACAAAAAAGGTATAAGATAACATTTGTATAACACAGCCCTGGCTGTAATGAGCTCTTATCAGCCCCAGACAGTTCGTTATGAAGATTAGTATAAGCAAACTAGCCAGGTGCTGACAGCGTTAGCGGCCAGCTGCTAAGAACAGGAAAGCAGAGACCAAATCACAAACCACAAAGTGGGTCCCTTAAGCCCAGCTTTATAGCATATGCCGGTGAGGGACCCCTCAAGCACGATTACACCTAGACAATATAAGAAAAAGTTGATATAAAATATTCACAAATCCTGGTAATTTCTTACCAGCCTCATACATTTCGAAACCGGGGTCTAGCATAATCAACAATACTGAACGCTAACCATAGCTAGTTATTCGGAACAGTCAGGCTAAAGTTAGTCCATGTAACCATAGGTTAACCGGGCCCCTGTGCCACTCGAATATAGACGTACTGAACGAAGTCAGTCATCTGTGGGTCCCGGTCTGCGTCGACGGTAAGATGAGATGAAATCCTGAGCGTCCTCGGGAGATGTTAGTCGTCGCCTCTTTCCCTCCCCGGACATTATGAACAGCTTGGCTGGATAATGAAGGGAGGGTTTGAAACCCAGGCTATACAGCTCCTTCATAACGTCTCGGTACGCGAAGCGTTGTTCAAGTATCTCGGGACAGTAGTCTTCGAAAATGTGGAACGGGGTATCTTTGTATTTCAGCTTACCCCTCTGCCTCCGAGCCTCACGTACCACGAAATCACGGGTCTGGTATCTATGAAAGCAGATCACAACTGCTCTGGGTTTCTCACCAGGGCTTGGCTTGGCTGTTAGCGTACGGTGGGCTCGGTCTAGCTCCGGGGCTGATTCCAGTATGTGTTCGCCAAGAGTTTCCAGCAGAAGTTGAGAGAAAAACACTGTTGTTTGGGAGCCCTCGATATTCTCGGGAAGACCCACTATCCTTATGTTATTTCGGCGACTCCTGCCTTCCGGGCTGATAAGCTTAGCCTTTAGCTTGGCGTTCTCTTCGGTCACCGTAGTTAACATTAACGTTATAGCTCGTATATCTTGGCTAGTGGTAGCGGCAAAGACTCTAATGACGAGGGACGGTGTTGGTGGTCTAACATAGTGGTCTGGATATTGTCCAGCTTCGTTTCCAATTTGGTAAACGCAGTGTTGAATTCTGCCAGTGACAATACCTTATGTTCTGTTAACATGGCTGCTAGCGTGGCCATACCGGTGCTGGTCGTCGGGTCTTCTGTCTTTTGCTCCGCTTTCTTTCCTTTGTTTGGCATCTTTACAGCATAGAGAGGTACTTACAATGATGTTTAAATGTTTGTGGGTGGTTAAAAAACTTAGACTGAGCTGTAATAAAAGTTGGAGGTGAAAAGGGCGGGAGCGTGGAAAAGTGCGACTACTCCAACATGTCGCCCCCACCAGAAGTCCTTTTTTTTTGCGATTATTAAACCATAATTTAAAAATAATTTCTTGAGATGGATTCAATTTATTCCCATCTTCCATTACCCCAAATATAATCAATTCATTATTAGGTTCCATTTTTATCTTAAATAATTTTGTGAATATTTTGAAAATATCACTCCAAAATCTATAAAGTTTTATACAGGAAACAAAAGAGTGTGTTATAGTTGCATCTTGGGTTAAACATTTATCGCAAGTGGGGATTATATTTGGGTAACATTTATTTAATCTTGTTTTTGAGTAATATAATCTATGTAAAATTTTAAATTGAATTAGATTATGTTTTGCATTAATCGAACATTTGTGAATGTATGTCAAATGCTTTTCCCATGTAACCTTCGTAATTTTTATCATTAATTCCCGTTCCCACTCTTCTCTAATTACGTCTGTCGCAGGTAAATCTATATTTAAAATACTATTATATAAATATGATATTAATTTTTGTGTATCAGCTTTAATATTCATTACTTCTTCCAATAAATCAGGAATTATTTTTTGATATCCTGGTATGTATGTCTTCAAGAAATTGCAAATCTGAAAATATTTAAAATAATGATTGTTTTTCAATTTTAATTTTAATTGTAATTGTTGAAATTATAGTAAATCTCCCATTTCATACATGTCCCGATCCTTTTAATTCCTAAACTTTCCATTGATTATATATTTTGTCCATAAGAGATGGTTTAAATAAAGGATTATTCGCTATCGGTGTTAACAATGATAGGTTTCTTAATTTTAAGGATAATTTTATTTGTTTCCATATTCTTATTGTATCTTGTATAATTGGGTCTTCTTATATATTGTATTGTTCATTTTTTTCGGGGAGAAGAGGATCGTTCCTATATTACAAGCGTAACAATCCTCTTTCTCCATTTTTATCCATTCTGTCTGTTGGGTTGAACTATCCAACCAGCAAATTATATTCTTAATATGTATTGCCCAAAAGTAATACAGAAAATTCGGGAGTGAAAGTCCCCCGACATCTTTTGGTTTACATAAGTGTTCTTTTTTAATAACCATATAACCATATAACAATTACAGCACGGAAACAGCCCATCTCGACCTTGTAGTCCGTGCCGAACACGTATTCTCCCTAGTCCCATATAGCTGTGCTCAGACCATAACCCTCCATTCCTTTCCCGTCCATATAACTATCCAATTTATTTTTAAATGATAAAAACGAACCTGCCTCCACCACCTTCACTGGAAGCTCATTCCACACAGCCACCACTCTCTGAGTAAAGAAGTTCCCCTCATGTTACCCTAAACTTCTGTCCCTTAATTCTCAAGTCATGTCCCCTTGTTTGAATCTTCCCTACTCTCAGTCGGAAAAGCTTATCCACATCAACTCTGTCTATCCCTCTCATCATTTTAAAGACCTCTATCAAGTCCCCCTTAACCTTCTGTGCTCCAAAGAATAAAGCCCTAACTTGTTCAACCTTTCTCTGTAACTTACTTGCTGAAACCCAGGCAACATTCTAGTAATCTCCTCTGTACTCTCTCTATTTTGTTGACATCCTTCCTATAATTAGGCGACCAAAATTGTACACCATACTCCAGAATTGGCCTCACCAATGCCTTGTACAATTTTAACATTACATCCCAACTTCTATACTCAATGCTCTGATTTATAAAAGCCAGCACAGCAAAAGCTTTCTTTACCACCCTATGTACATGATATTCCACTTTCAAGGAACTGTGCACAGTTATTCCAAGATCCCTCTGTTCACCTGCATTCTTCAATTCCCTACCATTTACCATGTACGTCCTATTTTGATTTGTCCTGCCAAGATGTTCACCTCACACTTATCAGCATTAAACTCCATCTGCCATCTTTCAGCCCACTCTTCCAACCGGCATAAATCTCTCTGTAGACTTTGAAAATCTACTTCATTATCCACAGCCCCACCTATCTTAGTATCATCTGCATACTTACTAATCCAATTTACCAAACCATCATCCAGATCATTGATGTACATGACAAACAACAGTGGACCCAACACAGATCCCTGTGGCACCCCACTAGTCACTGGCCTCCAACCTGACAAACAACCATCCACCATTACTCGCTGGCATCTCCCATTCAGCCACTGTTGAATCCATCTTGCTACTCCACCATTAATACCCAACCATTGAACCTTCTTAACCAACCTTCCATGAGGAACCTTGTCAAAGGCCTTACTGAAGTCCATATATACAACATCCACGGCTTTACCCTCATCAATTTCCCGAGTAACCTCTTCAAAAATTCAAGAAGATTAGTCAAACATGACCTTCCAGGCACAAATCCATGTTGACTGTTCTAATCAGACCCTGTTTATCCAGATGCTTATATATATTATCTCTAAGTATCCTTTCCATTAATTTGCCCACCACTGACGTCAAACTAACAGGTCTATAATTGCTAGGTTTACTCTTAGACCCCTTTTTAAACAATGGAACAACATGCGCAGTACGCCAATCCTCCGCCACTATTGCCGTTTCTAATGACATTTGAAATATTTCTGTCATAGCCCCTGTTATTTCTACACTAACTTCCTCAATGTCCTAGAGAATATCCTGTCCGGACCTGGAGACTTATCCACTTTTATATTTCTCAAAAGTGTCAGTACTTCCTCTTCTTTGAATCTCATAGTTTCCATAGCTACTCTACTTGTTTCCCTTACCTCACATAATTCAATATCCTTCTCCTTGGTGAATACCGAAGAAAATAAATTGTTCAATATCTCCCCCATCTCTTTTGGCTCTGCAGATACCTGTTCACTCTGACTCTCTAATGGACCAATTTTATCCCTCGTTATCCTTTTGCTATTAATATAGCTATAGAAATCCTTTGGATTTACTTTCACCTTACTTGCCAAAGCAACCTCATATCTTCTTTTAGCTTTTCTAATTTCTTTCTTAAGACTCTTTTTACATTTTTATACTCCTCCAGCACCTCATTTACTCCATGCTGCCTATAACTTATTGTAGATCTCTCTCTTTTTCCGAACTAAGTGTCCAATTTCCCTTGAAAACCATGGCTCTTTCCAATTCTTACTATTTCCTTTCAACCGAACAGGGACATAAAGGTTCTGTACTCTTAAAATTTCACCTTTAAATGTCCTCCATTTCTCTTCCACTTCTTTCCCATAAAACAAACTGTCCCAATTTACTCCTTTTAAATCCTTTCGCATCTCCTCAAAGTTAGTCTTTCTCCAATCAAAAATCTCAACCTTAGGTCCAGTTCTGACCCGCTCCATAATTATATTGAAACTAATGGTATTGTGATCACTGGTCCCGAACTGTTCCCCAACGCATACCTCTGCCACAAAACAAGATGGCTGCCATTGCTCCGTGAGGGTTTTACACAAGCTCTAGCCTGCAGGCTCAACTATTTGTCAATTTGATGCCGTTCTGAGATTCCTTCTAAACTCTAACTCGCCTGGTGTCAATGAACAATTTTTGGTGAATTTAAAAAGCAAGGTAGAACAACTTAACTAATTATTAATTACTGGACTATCTTCTATCTTCTACCTTCTATTATCTTCTACCTTCTACTATTCGCTGAGTGGAAAAGACTACTGGTTTTACAATGGGCGAGCCAATTGCCCTCCAAAGTGTCTTGGATAATATGCAGCAAATGCAGCTCAACATGATATTACATATGGACAATAAAATTGATCCAATTGGAGGAAGCCTGATTAACATTGAAGGCTCACTTCAAACGCTTGGAGAGCAAGTAACGGAGCTTGAGCATAGAGTTAGCTCCAATGAGGATAATATAATGGACCTGGTCGGACGTGTAAAATTACTTGAAAAAGAAAACGCTGACCTGAAAACTTGGGCAGATGACGCTGAGAACAGAAGCAGACGTTCCAACTTACGTTTTGTCGGCATCCCCGAGAAGGTCGAGTCAAAAGATATTTCCGGATTCATAGGCCATCTGATACCGCAGCTTTTTGGTGAGGCGAATTTCCCCACTCCTCTAGAGATTGACCGTTGTCACCGTGCTGGTCGCAAGGATAACTCCAGAGCCAAGGGTCTGAGGCCTATCCTGGTGAAGTTCCACTATTTCCAGGATAAGCTGAAGATAATGAAGCTCTCCCGGGAGAAAAATGTGCCCCGTGAGTACAATGGAGCTCGGGTTCATGTCTACCCGGACTTCAGCGCTGCTCTTGTCCGGAGACGCCGGGAGTATGATGCGGCTAAGAAGAAGCTACGCGACCTAGACATTAAATATGCATTGATCTTTCCCTGCACACTGAGAGTTGTCTACGCTGGCAAGACACAGTTCTTTCATACTCCTGATGAAGTTGAGACATTTTTTGGTGAGGTTTCCTCCACTAACTCCTCCATGGACTCTGATAATAACAGCCTAATGTTGGTGGCCAGTGGCTGGTGATAGCGTTAGCACAATAATGCTGTTTGCCAATGAACTTTGTGTTTATCTGGTTTTGGTTGTATTTTTCTTGATTTTGATAAACTGATGTCAGTGGGTCCTCTTGTAATTATATAATCGCTGGACAACCATTGATTTTTCTGTTTTATTTGCAAAGTTAAAACTGGCATGAGAGTTGTTATGATTGATGCTGCTTTACTACTGTTGCAGTAAAAAGTGTTGCAATTGCCGTAAAACGTTGTAAAACTAAGTGTTGTTATTTTGCGCTTCATAATGCCCCATTAATTTAAACATAAATGGGCCAGGACCTCATACTTTGATCTATTTGCATAAATATGAGCTATGCAGACTGAGGTGTGTATGCTCACTTTGTTTTCTTCTTTTTCTCTCTCTCTCAATGACGCAGCCTGATCTTGTGTGCTTTGTCTGTCCTGTCTTTTGTGTGTGTGTGTCTGTGTTAATCTGTGTATGTGGCTCTCTCGTCCCCTTTCTCATGCTATTTCCCTGCCTCACTCCCCTGACTTTATCTACACCCAATTGATCCATAATTGATACAGCGAAAGGTCTAAAAATTATCCACTTGAACATTAGGAGTCTTCTTCCAAAGATAGATTTAATTAGAGTTTGGATTGCACAGAATAAACCTGACATAATAACATTTTCAGAAACATGGTTACATAGTGAAATTTGTGACAATGATATTCATATTGATAATTTTGTGTTATATAGAGCAGATAGGCCTACGAGAGCTGGAGGTGTGGCTTGTTATGTGTCAACTTGTTTTATATCTGAACTTGCCATCCCTAAAGCAACCTCATTCCTCTTTGAAAACCTTTTTATTAGGTTAAAACTTCATCACAATAAACATCTAATTATTGGCACTATCTATCGATCTCCCCCTGTTCATCCTGACTCAACTAAGTCCTTAATTTCCACTCTCACCTCTATTGAACACCCATGTGAATTAGTGCTTCTTGGTGACTTCAATAAAAACTGGCTCGATCGCTCCTCTTCTAACGACAAACACTTGCTTAAAAGTATAAACCTGACCCAGTTAATCAATGAACCTACTAGAGTTTATGGCAATAGTAAGATTAAACGAGAACTTACCAAGTTTGAAGTTTGATCTTTATTTTATGAGGAGTAACGTTGAGGGATTATGTGAAGAAGAAGCCCCGTCCAGCCGCACACGCGTCAATCTTTCAAAGCAGCGGAGTGACAATCACAGACGATAATTACTGAAGTATGACAGTAAGATGCATAAGGACGTAGAACTACCAGCTTGATGCTTTTATGAGGGTGGGAGCGGAGGGCACGTAATCCCTCAACGTTACTCCTCATAAAATAAAGATCAAACTTCAAACTTGGTAAGTTCTCGTTTAATCTTACTATTTTACTTCGGAGTCACGTGAGTGACTACGTGAAGATTTCAAAGCTCTGTGATTTCACACCGTGGATTCAAATCCAGGTGTTCACTGCATCGATTGACTCTATTTGAGTAAGCACAATCAACAATGCATAACCACAACATTTGAATGTAATCAGTTAATGGTTTTATTTATTTTAATAAAAATAACACAAATTAGGCCCATTTATAATGGGGGATTTAATACTGTATCCAGCACGGCATCACCAAACCCTCTGAGATCTTTAATCTCCTTGTGGTAATACTTGTGAAACATCTGTTCACTTGCCCATCCTGTGGCCGCGAGAATAAGGTCTATTGGCACGCTGAATCCCTGGCCGCTGATGTTGATGCCGCCCTCGTGGAATGAGATTTAAATTTATCAGTATCAATACCTGAATATCTCAACACCTGTTTCAACCATCATGAAATTGTTTGTGTTGATACTTTCTTATGAGGCTTTTTATGACTAATAAAAAATGCCAATTCGGCGCCTCTTAAAACTTTTGTTGTTTCTATGTAACATTTCACAAATGTTACTACACACAGTCGTGAATCTGTAGGATATGCTAAAAATTCCAACTTGCATCCTGTGGACCCAGGTCTACTTTGCTTCAGTAAATCATAGACATAGAATGTCACAGCATTTTGCCCTACTTTCATTCTATCAATTCTGAGTTTCTGTAATGTTTGAACTCTCTGCGCTGAAACTAATGCCATGAGCATAACCAATTTCATGGTAATTTTGGATAATGACAGGGTTTCAACTGGATTCCAACTCCTTAGGAACATCAGTACATCTTTTACATTCCAAATTTCTGTATACCTGGGTCTGGGAGGATTAGAGTTGAAAATTCCTTTCATAAACCTACAGACCCAAGGATATGCTCCAATTGGAGTTTGTTCTGATTCACTGCTTAAATATGCAGAGAGTGCACTTCGTGCAGTATTAATTGCACTATAACTTAATTTCAATTCATAGTGTAGAGTTGAAAGAAACTCTATTACATCTGAAATTTCTACTGTGTTATATGCAATATTCTTTCCTGAACAAAACACCTCCCATTTCTTTATATAGGAAATGTACTGCTTCTGGGTACTGTTCCTCCAGGCTGCTGTCATAACATCTGTCTGTCTGATAATCCTTTTCCAAGATATGCCTTCTTAGAATCTGCAAATCAACAAACCAATACGATTATGTAAAGGATGTGATTCATTAGTCACAGGGTGTACAAGCAGTTTAATCTGCTTTGGAATAACCATAAGGGGTTTTTTGATCATTTTTAACACCAGTGGTTACCATACATGTGTAGGCCAATCTGGCACTACCAAAATCCCTGAGGCTGAATCTTGATTAATTTTCTGTATGCATTTGTGGATTAAACAAAATGGTGGAAAAGCATACAGAAACATACCACCCCAATGTAGCAAGAAAGCATCCACCACTACTGCTCCAGGATCAGGTTCCCATGACACATACTTAGTCAACTGGTGGTTCAATCTTGATGCAACCAGATCAATTTCTGGCATTCCAAATTGTGTGATAATTTGTGTGAACATTTTCCGATTTAACATCCATTCTGTATTATCATTAAATTTACGTGATCTTTTGTCTGCAATTGTATTAATTTTTACCTGGTAAATATATTGCTGACAGCCAAATTTTCCTGGCGATACCCCAGGTCCAAATTTCATTTGCCAATTTATCACATGATTCTGATTTTATACCACCCATGTGATTTATGTATGCTACAGCTGTAGTATTGTCAACCTGTACCTGAACATGCACATTTCCCATATCAGTGCAATAAGCTCTAAGGCCGTAAAATGCGCCTAATAGCTCTAGATAATTGATTCCCAGATTTTCCAGCAAAGGTACTTCATTCACATTCCACCTACCTCCACAGCTGGAAATCATGTTAGTAGCGCCCAACTCAGCACACTTACATCAGTCTGTAGAGTGATGGAAGGTGTTTCTACCAGAACTTTTCTGGAAGCATTAGAAACATTGTTAATCCACCATTCTATTTCTGTAATGGATTGAATTGTTAATTTCATGGGCCTATCAAAATGCCCTCTATTCATTTTTAACGCTTGTACCTTAGCTCTCTGTAAACATTGATAATGCAATGGTCCAAACGTGACCGCTGGAAATCCTGCAATTAATTTGCCTAGCAAGCTTGCCACTTCTCTAATTGAAGGTGTGTCCTCGTTAATGGGTTTTATGCAACCTTCAATTAACTGCAGCTTTTTATCTTTTGGCAAAGTGATTACCATGTGTTCGGAGTTAATTGTGAACCTTAGGTAATCAATATTTTTGCTTGGTAACAATTTAGATTTTTGTAGGTGAATAATGAAACCTAATTTCTCAAAATGTATTTGACTCTGGATACTGACAATTTTGCAGCAGCCAAAGTGTCCCCTACAATGAGGATATCATCTAAATAAGCCATTAATACATGGCCCTCAGCTCTTAACAGAGCTAAAATTTGGTTTGAGCAATTTAGTGAATAATCTTGGTCTGAAATCAGACCATTGGTCAATGCTTTAAATTGCCATAACTGACATCCATCTAAATTTCAAATATCTTTGATCATTACCATGCATTGCCACAGAATAATATGCATTTTGCAGATCTATGCTTGCCTTGTAGCAATCCTTTGTGACTAGCTAAATGGCATTAGTAAATGTTTCCATTTTGAAATGTTTCTATTGTACATAAAGGTTAAGATTTGTCAGATTGGAAATGATTCTATGTCCACCATCCCTTTTCTAGGATAATATTCCTAGGAGAATATTTGACACAAACTGATGGTGTTGTTCTCCTGACATTTATATCATCCTTTTCTGCATAAAGTTTTTCAATTCTCCTTTGATCAACCCATTCTCTTCCTTTGAGAAAAATCCGTGACCAGTTTGAATTATGCTGAATTGGAGGATCCAAACGTGGAGAGAACTCAATTTTGAATCCTACAATGCTACATAGAATAAATGAATCATTTGTTATTGATTGCCATTCTTTTAGGAAGAATCGTAACCTTCCCCCTATTTGTGAGTGTGAAACATTTGATGTGTTTCTTACCAGACCAAGCCCCCTAACCTCGGGGTTTGCCACCAGCAGTTGTTGTCCCCTTCTAGTAGGCACATTGTAACCTCCACGTATCCGAGAATGATAGGATTGTTCCTTCTCCAGCACCACATTTCGCCTGTAGGGATACTGCCTTCTCACCGCTCTGCTCAGCATAGGTGATCCTTTAGTTTCTTTGCTAGATTTTCTCCAAAACAGATTTAGGCATTTGTATATTGCATGGTTTGCAGAGCCTGCACTTAGGATGAATATTTGGTCTTATTGCATTTTTATGAATACAATTTATTTCAAAGTGCGCACTACACATGAGTGCTACATTTTGTTGTGAATACGATATATAACCTTCATCCAAACCACTGACCCCAGAAATTTCAGCACTTGTGTAATTTCAATTCTTGTGAGCGTAAACCACTGCTCAAATTACCCATATCAAGTTTATTCACTGCTGTAACTGCTACAATTTCCCGGGTCTCATATTTTTTGATAGTCTCATCCATGGTTAATTCCTGGGCTGATGGGAGAGTAGATCATTTATAGTCATAGCTATTTCCTCTCTCAAAGGTTCCCCTGTTATTCTGGGAACAGCAAAGTTTTGTGCCAGCCTTGGAACATTTTTGGCTCTGATAATGGGCTCTGGTCATCATCATCATCATCTAAATCATCATCTAAATCTAGATATTCATTTTTATGTTGGGTAATTTCTGGCTCCCCTGTTTCAGGTAAGTCTCTGCCAGATTCCCCCTGCGCGGGCTCTCTTGTAGGCCCACGGACAGGCAGCCCTGCTTCAGGTGCTGCTGGCGCTGGCTCAATTCTAGGCCAACGCTTCATTATTTTTACTCTTTATATTTGTCGGTGCTGGCACATTTATCATTGCACGTTTGTGCTGCCTTTTGTTCAGGCATTTCTAGTACTGGCTCTCCAATAGGCCAACACATAACGTGCCTTTTTTCTGGCATTTTTGGGCACTGGCTCTCCTGTAGGCCAACCTCTTTAATGTTTCTGCACAGGCACTGATGGCTCTCCTGTAGGCCACCCTTGTGCCTGTTCCAAGGCACCTCCTGTGCTATACTTCATTGGCCAACACCGACTTAAATCCTCCTGTGGGGGTTCTTTACAAATCATCTGCCCCATAAAGAGTTAAAACGTTTTTGACCCTTGCAGTGTAATACTCTTTCCTGCCTGAGGACGGCATACCTCCGGGTCTGACTCATCTGAGTCTACAGGTCGGGCCGATTTTTTTCTTATTTTTTTTCTCAGCCTTGCTCCCGCCCGCGGCGGTTTAACGCACATTCGACCACAACGGGAGTTAATGGCTTCGCTGCCACTGACTCCCCTGACTGACGCCCGCTACCCTTAGGATCTGGGGTTTTACTACGGTGCGTCCCTGGCCTCTCTCCTTCCCATTTCTCCATAATAAACTTGTGTGGAGCTCCACCAACAAGTCTAAACGGGAAGGAAACGCTCCTGTAACTGAAAAGTAACTCCACTTACCTTCCGACTTTTGTTTTACTTTTGTTTTACTCACCGGCTGGAGGAGCTCCTGCTCCTCCACACACGGCCATGAACGCTATGCGTCTGATCGATAATGACGCGTGTGCGGCTGGACGGGGCTTCTTCTTCACGTAGTCACTCACGTGACTCCGAAGTAAAATTCTACATCACTATTAGATTGGATTCTTGTTACCCATCCTGACCGAATCTTAACATCTGGTGTTTTGTCAGATTGCTTTAGCGATCATTCTGCTATTTTCTGTGTGTGGAAGATTAAACCCTCCCGTCTCCCTCCTAAACATATTCGTGTTAGACAATGTAGAAAATTAAATTATGATAATTATATGCATGACCTGATTGCAATAAACTGGGATAGGTTTCAACTTATACCAACTGTCGAGGATGCCTGGAATTATTTATACATTGAACTCTCAAGAGTTATTGATAAGCATGCGCCCTGGAGAGAAATAAAAGTCAAGGGAAAACATTTACCATGGATTAGTGCTGATTTGATCAACCTTTTTAATGAGTGAGATAAAGTTTGGAAGACTTTCAGGGAAACAAAGGACCCTGCTGATTGGGAAAAATATAGGTCCTTAAGGAATCAGTGTACGACAAAAACACGTAATGCTAAATCAAGTTATTTTTAAAAACATCTTTCTGAAGATATGCATAATCCAAAAAAGTTTTGGAAAAGACTAAACAATGTTCTTAATAAATCAAATCAAAATATTAGAGCTCAGATTCGGGTCAATAATGACATCATTCAGGACCCTGCTGTTATATCCAATGCTTTCAACCAGCACTTCTCCACTGTAGGTAGCTCTACTGTATTTGATTCATCTATTATATGTGACTTTCCAGCTACCTCTACAAGTAGAAGCTCTTTTTCTTTTCAAAAAATCAAACCTGTTGATGTTCAACATGTTATTAATGAATTAAAGGATGATTGTGGATCTGGACCAGCTGGTATTGAGACTAAATTCATTAAGTTAGGAGCTAATATTTTAATGTACCCACTATGCGACCTGTTTAATTTGTCTTTCTCAACTTGTACCCTCCCTTCCGCATGGAAGTGTGCCAATGTTACTCCACTGCATAAGGGAGGCGACCCACAAGATATTAACAATTACCGCCCCATCTCAATTATCAACTCGGTGGCTAAAATCCTTGAGAAACTAGTGTTCAACCAGCTATCACATTATGTCTCAACTTTCAATATTCTATCTCCATGCCAGTCTGGGTTCAGACCTAAACACTCCACAACTACAGCTCTTTTAAAACTTACCAGCGATGTGTTCACTGCTTCCGAGGATGGTAAACTCACCGGTGCCATCTTTCTTGATCTAACCAAGGCCTTTGATGTTGTTGACCACTACCTACTGCTTGATAAACTTTACTCTATTGGTCTTTCTCGAAACAATCTACTGTGGTTTAACTCATACCTTCATAACAGACGCCAATGTGTCACCATTAATGGAAGTCAATCCAATTTCTTAATTGTTGAGAAGGGGGTCCCGCAAGGTTCGTCCTTGGGACCACTCCTTTTCTCTATTTTCATAAACGACCTCCCCAATATCTGTTCTGACTGTCAAATACAACTATATGCCGATGATGCGGTGCTATATACATCTAGTACTAACAAGTCTGAAATTGAAAGAACCCTTCAATCAGATCTTATTTCTGTTCAGAAATGGCTATTATTTAACAAATTAATTTTAAATAAAAATAAATCATGTAGTATGTTATTTGGTACCAGACAAGGCCTTGGTAATTCTGTAGATCTGACAATATCATTTAATGAAGGATCACCATTAGAACAAGTATTGAACTTCAAATATCTTGGTGTTTGGCTTGACCCAACGCTTTCATTTACGCAGCATAGTGAGACGATTACTAAAAAACTTAGCTGTAATCTAGCTATTCTTTACCGCCATATAAATTGTTTCACCTTTCAGATGAGAAAAATAATTGTCTCTCAACTACTACTACCAACACTGGATTATGCTGATATTGTCTATCAGAATACATTTGATATACATCTTCAACCCCTTAATGTAGTTTATAATAGTCTTTGCAGATTTATTTTAAGGTGTCCATATACAACTCACCACTGTTCTATGTACGAAACTTTAAACTGGTTATCCCCCCACGCTCGAAGATACTACCACTGGTTCCAGTTCATCTTTAAATGCATCCATCTTAATTACCCCTCTTATTTAAAACAAGACCTATTACCATACACACCCTCATATTCACTAAGACATATTCAACAACCCTTCTTTTTCATTCCAAGAACTAACAAAGAAATTGGGAGACGTGCATTTAAATATAAAGCTCCTTCTGACTGGAACACTCTGCCTAGTACCATAAGAACTATTAGTTCATTTCGTCTATTTAAAAATACACTTTTAACATTTCTCATAAAACCATGTACCTGTTTCTAGTATTAGAGTATTGCATAGCGACTAACATTATGCTGTAATACATAACTTTTGTTATTATTGGATTTAAGTTAATTAACAATTGTTATAAACTATAACAAGTGGGGATGGAGGGGGTTTGGGTTTGGTGTGCGGGTAGGTGGGTCGATGGGAGCCTTTATGTATGTTATGTCTTCTGCTGTATGTTCTATGTTGGACCCCCTCGAAAACGAGATGACTGTCCATCTCAAGGGGTTATCCATAAATAAACTTGTTGAAAATAAATTGTTCAATATCTCCCCCATCTCTTTTGGCTCTGCAGATACCTGTCCACTCTGACTCTCTAATGGACCAATTTTATCCCTCGTTATCCTTTTGCTATTAATATAGCTATAGAAACCCTTTGGATTTACTTTCACCTTACTTGCCAAAGCAACCTCATATCTTCTTTTAGCTTTTCTAATTTCTTTCTTAAGACTCGTTTTACATATTTATACTCCTCCAGCACCTCATTTACTCCATGCTGCCTTTAATTATTGTAGATCTCTCTCTCTTTCCGAACTAAGTGTCCAATTTCCCTTGAAAACCATGGCTCTTTCCAATTCTTACTATTTCCTTTCAACCGAACAGGGACATAAAGATTCTGTACTCTTAAAATTTCACCTTTAAATGTCCTCCATTTCTCTTCCACATCTTTCCCATAAAACAAACTGTCCCAATTTACTGCTTTTAAATCCTTTCGCATCTCCTCAAAGTTAGCCTTTCTCCAATCAAAAATCTCAACCCTAGGTCCAGTTCTGACCCGCTCCATAATTATATTGAAACTAATGGTATTGTATTCACTGGTCCCGAACTGTTCCCCAACGCATACCTCTGCCACATGACCCGTCTCATTCTCTAACAGGAGGTCCAGCACCGCCCCTTCTCTAGTAGGTACTTCTATGTATTGCTGCAAAAAACTATCCTGCACACATTTTACAAACTCCAAACCATCCAGCCCTTTTACAGAATGTGTTTCCCAGTCTATGTGTGTAAAAATTGAAATCTCCCACAATCACTACCTTGTGCTTACTACTAATATCTGCAATCTCCTTACGTATTTGCTCTTCCAATTCTCGCTCCCCATTTGGCGGTCTATAATACACCCCTATGAGTGTTGCTACCCCTTTCCCATTGCTCAGATCCACCCAAATAGCCTCCCTAGACGAGCCCTCTAATCTATCCTGCCAAAGCACTGCTGTAATATCTTCCCTGATAAGCAATGCAACACCTCCACCTCTTGCCCCTCCAATTCTATCACACCTGAAGCAACGAAATCCTGGAATATTTAGTTTCCAATCACAGCCCTCCTGCAACCATGTTTCACTGATCGCCACAACATCATACTTCCAGGTGTCAATCCAGGCTTTAAGTTCATCCACCTCTCTTACAATGCTCCTAGCATTAAAATATACACATTTAAGAAACCCACCCTCTCTTATTCTCTGTTTATTGTCTTTTTCTTCTCTCTCCCCTACATTTTGGGTCAGAGTGCTACCATTCTCTGCCTCCTGCCTCACACACTGACTGCTAGCTTTCCCAATTTGAGTCCCTCCCCCCAACCATACTTGTTTAAAGTCTCCCCAGTTGCCTTTGCAAAACTCCCCGCCAGGATATTGGTCCCCCTCGAGTTCAAGTGCAACCCATCCTTTCTGTACAGGTCGCACCTTCCCCAAAAGAGGTCCCAATGATCCAGAAACTTGAATCCATACCCACTGCACCAGTCCCTCATCCACTCATTTATCCTCCACCTCGCTCCATTCCTACTCTCACTGTCCATTCCTACTCTCACTGTCCATTCCTATTCTCACTGTCACTATTAATTCTATGTGATTTATAGTCCCAAACAAAAATAGTAATATTAAAGTTTCATTTAGAAAAAAAATATTTTGGTACATATACTGGTATAGACTGAAATAGGTTTAATAACTGTGGTAGAAAGATCATTTTTATAGCATTCATTTTACCTATTAATGATAAAGGAAGTGTTTTCCAAAATTTAATCATTATATTAAGTTTATTTATTAAAGGTATAAAATTGGCATTGAATAAAGCTTTATGTTTTCTAGTAATCTGAATACCCAGATATTTAAATTTTTCTGTTGCTATTTTAAAGGGAACTTCAGTAAGTGTGTGGATTCTTGAGGTTTTAACGTCATGATTTCACTTTTGTTCCAATTTATTCTTTATCCAGAAAAGGACCCAAATTCCTCTATTAAGTTTAATAAATTTGGTATGCTCGTTTGTGAGTTTGTTATATATAACAGAATATCGTCTGCATATAATGAAATTTTATTATTTGAGTCCCTAGTATTATAACCCTGAATATTCGGATGACTTCTTATAGTTTCAGCCAAAGGTTCTATCATAAGGGCAAATAGCAGGGGTGATAAAGCACATCCCTGCCTATTACCCCTTGATAATTGAAATTTTTGAGATAACATACTATTAGTTAATATTCTTGCCATCGGTTTATCATATAATAATTTCACCCATGTAATAAAATTCTCTCCCATATTACATTTTTGTAATACTTTGTATAAATACTGGCATTCTACCTGATCAAATGCTTTCTCTGCGTCCAAAGAAATAATTGATATGTCTTCTTCCTCCACTTTATGTGAGTACATTATATTAAACAGGCGTCTCAAATTATTAAATGAATATCTTTTGGGTATAAACCCCGTTTGATCAGGGTTTATCAATTTACTAATATATTTGCTTAATCTTCTGGCTAAAGTCTTTGCTAAAATTTTCTGAACTGTATTTAAAAGTGATATAGCTCTATATGAGCCCGGTTCCTCTAGATCTTTATCTTTCTTTGGAATAAGCATGATAGTTGATTCTGCTAATGTTTCAGGTAATTTATTTTCTTTAAAAGCGTGAGCATATAAATTAAATAAATAGGGAGTCGTTATCTCATGAAATTTTTTATAAAATTCATTACTAAAACCATCTGGTCCCGGTGTCTTACCATTTTACAACGATTTTATTGTTTCACTTATTTCTTCGATTGTAATTTGCGCTCCGAGTTCCTCTTGTTCCAAAAGGTCAAGTTTTGGAAGATTACAATTATCTGAAAACAATTTAATTTTACTATCTTCTATTTTAGTTTTTAATGTATATAAATTTTGATAAAATTGAGCAAATCTTTTATTAATATCTTTAGGTAGTATTAGTAATTTACCATTCTCGGATTTAATTTTATTTATAGTACTTTCTTTTTCTTGTTTTTTCAGTTGGCGCGCTAACAGCTTATGTGGTTTGTCACCAAACTCCAAATGTTCCTGTTTTGTAATTTGGAATAATCTTATTACTCTTGCCGAGAGAATTCGATTAAGTTTAAATTTCAGTCATATTATCTTATTATGTTTATCTATAGTGGAATCTTTAGCATTATCTAACTCTAACTGTCTTATTTCTTGTTCTAACAACATTTGTTCTGTTTTATTCTTTTTATTTTGAAAAATTTCGTATGAAATTATAATTCCTCTAATAAATGCTTTAAAAGTTTCCCATAGTAAAGAAGGTGAGGTACCTGGTGTATCATTTATCTAAAAAAATAATTTCATTTGTTGTTTTAAGTATTGATAACCCTGTAAGTCATTTAAAATATATGTATTAAACCTCCAAAAATGTTTTTACCCGGCATTCCCTCAAGTTTTACTGAAAAAGTCAACGGAGAGTGATCAGAAATACTACTAATGTGGTGTTGGATTAATTGAATATGGCATTAATTTCATATCCACTAAAAAATAATCAATTCTTGAATATGTTTTATGTACCGAAGAGTAAAACGAATATTCTCTTCCTACTGGATTAGCAGATCTCCATACGTCTGTTATATTTGTATTTTTTATATATGTATTTAGAAGTTCACTAGTCTTAGATTTTAAATTACTCCTTCTTTGTTTTACTGATTTGTCTAAGTATGGATCTAAAACACAGTTGAAATACCCCCCTATTATCACATTTTGATAATTAAACTCTAATATTATATCTATAATTTTATCAAAAAATTGAGGGTTATCAAAATTCGGAGCGTAAATATTTATCATAGTTATTGGGGTTGCATAAATTTCTCCCGAAATTATGATACACCTTCCCTCTTTATCTGATATAGTATTCTTTAATTTGAAAGGTATACCTTTTCGAATAAGAATAGCCGTACCTCTAGATTTAGAAGTAAATGACGAATAATATGTTTGGCCTATCCACTTCGCCTTTAATCTCATTTGTGTTTGCTGTTTCATGTGGGTTTCTTGCAAGTAACTTATGTCGCTTTTCAAAGAATTTAGGTGAGCAAAAATGTTACCCCTCTTTATTGGTTCATTGGCACCCCTTATATTCCAACTACAGAATGTGATTCCTCCATTCTTTATTTGTCTATCGTCTTGCATTGTATATCAAAGTAGTATTCTTGAATCATATGGTGCAAACAAATACCTCAGAATTCTGGGCGTTGGGTGGTCATTCCAAGTTTTTAAGTTTATATTACATCTCCTTCTCCAAAAGTACCTTAGATAAAGCAAGAAAAATTGTGATTTAAAATTGATTACACAAAAACTAAGCAAATACAAATTTATATAGTGATTTTTAAAAAAAAGTGAAGTTAAGGTATCTAAGAAAAGATACCTTAAAGACAAATAGCCACCTAAGGCAGCGAAAAATTTATAGACTTCCCTTGATGTTG
This sequence comes from Malacoraja senta, assembly GCA_038087875.1. NCBI lineage: Eukaryota > Metazoa > Chordata > Chondrichthyes > Rajiformes > Rajidae > Malacoraja > Malacoraja senta. Next base: position 32,891 of record JAXLNO010003531.1, read on the forward strand.
CTTTACATTGAACTCAAATCCCTTATTAACACCTCATAAAAAACTACAGGCCGTCTCATATCTTGTTTATTCTTATTTAAATTTATCAAACTAGCACTAGTAAAAAGCAAAAAGACTCAGAGAAAAAATATTAAAAAGTAAAAAAAGTAATAAAAAACAAACAAATATAAATCACAACATATTCTCAGTTCTATAAATATTTATACCTTTCCAATTTATCTAACCAACTACCATACAAGCAGGTACCGAGGGGTTAACCTCATTCCTGGATCTTTTCCAAGTTTATGTTGCGTTCCCACACAAGAAAAATACGTTAGTGATGTTATAGACATTTTGGTTAATTACTATTTATAAGCAATGGTTTATTCATGATTTGTTCATATTTACTACATACACTCGCAAATCATTAGTATTATTAAATTTGTTAAATTAGTTGGTTAATTATAATTAGAATATAATAGGATGTATCTTCAACATCCTTTTGTTTATCTTTGAGCTTTTCATTCAAGGTGGAACATGGACAATGTTCTCAAATACACATTCCAGACAGATAAGCTCGGTAACTGCCTGGAAAATCCACCATCTTAACCAGTTCCAACTCTATCTTAAAAGTAAAGAAATTCACTGTTCCTCCTCTTCGACCTCTTCTTCCGATGTTTTCGATGCTTTTCTCACGATATCTTCTGCATACTTAAATGCTTTTTCGGGATCCATAAATAAGCGCTCAGTTCCGTTATAAGTAATTTTCATTTTTGCTGGGAAAATCACCCCATATCTGACCTTGGATATACCTCTCAATATGTTTCTTCTCTGTGTAAACAAGTTCCTTCGCTGGACGACCTCCGGAGGATAATCACGAAAAAATCGAATATTATCCCCACAATATATCAAATTCTCCCCATGAACAATCTTATTCAGTATAAATACCACTGAAGAGATATCGAGAAATTTCACAATTATCTGTCTTGGAGCAGCATTTATGCCTCTTGAGACACGTCCAACTCGGTGAACAATATCTATTCTTAATTCTTCCGGCAGTTTAAAAACATCTTTGAGTAAGTCAGCAATGCAAGTACGTGTTTGAGATACATGTCCTTCTCGCCCTTCTCTTACTCCAACAATTCTCAAATTCTGCCTTCTCGATCTCGCTTCCAAGTCCAAACATTTGTCAGTCATTCTTGCAAGTTTTTCAGCTTCATCTTTCTTTGATTTTTTCAAACTATTTATTACCGTAATCATCTTTCATATCATTTTCCATCTCTTCCATTCTCTCATCAATGTTGTCCATCTTAGCATTTACACCAGTAAATTTCTTATTATAATCATTTTCGATTCTAACATATTCTGATTTAAGTTTTTTATCAAACTCATTATGTTGCTTCTTCAGCTCCTTTAACTCAGCACAAGCACCATCAATTTTATGAGAGAATATCTCCATATTAGTCTCCATATTCTGCATCTTAGTCTCTATACTCTGCATCTTTTCCAGTGTTGTATTAATTGTAGCAGTCATTTCTAAAAGCATTTGCTTTACCTCCTTCTCCTTCTTTTCTCCTTTTGCAGCCATTTCCAGCACAGCTCCTTGTAGCAATGTTACAAAATTTTGAGATTTTAAAAATAAAGTCTGCAATTTATCCCATCAGATAAAGCATAAAAAGAAGTTTAATTTGACACCTAATTCACTTTCATATCTTCAGTATTAAAGAAGTTATGGCCATTTTCATTCTCGGAAATTAGCATCTTGTTCCCTATTGCTTTTCCATTGACTTAACACAAAAGCTGTGATCGAGGACAGTTAACAGCCCATAACTTTCTTAAAAATTAAGATAACTGAAA
>JAXLNO010003532.1:0-52675 GCA_038087875.1 Malacoraja senta
GATCCAAGGCACAGTCAGAGCCGCGTCTGCAACTACCATGCGGGATTACGATGAAATTACAGCCTTCGTGGGGGAATGGGGACCGGCTCAGAAACTCATCTTCCTGCTCTTGGCTGTCAGCATTATTCCCAACGGTTTCGCCGGTCTAAACATCATCTTTGTCGGGGATACCCCAGAGCATCGCTGCTTGATTCCCGGGAATCTCAACCTCAGCCAAGCCTGGATGAACAGAACCATCCCACTGGTGCCAGGAACCCAAGTCCAGTACAGCCAATGCAGTCGCTACCGCTTGGATGTGATCAGGAACCTCTCGGAGGTGTTTCCAGACCCAGATCTCCTCAACGTGTCCGGGATCGAAGAGGAGCCGTGTTTGGATGGATGGGATTACAGTCAGGACCAGTACACCTCCACCATCGTCTCCGAGGTTTGATTCAGACTTCCGACCTGAAACGTCCCCTGTCCGTGTTCTCCCGGGGAAGCTGCCTGACCCCCTGAGTTACTCCAGCACTTTGTGTGCACTTTGTTTACTTACTCCTGCACTTGCTATTCTGAAGGATCTCAGCAGGCCAGGCAGCATCTGGGGAGGGTATTGGACAGGCGACGTTTGGTGTGGGGACCTTGTCGGGAGAGAGCTGGCGGAAGGAGTTGAGGGGAAGGAGTGGGACAAGAATGGAGAGCACAAAGTGCAGGACTCAGGTGCGGAGACGGGTGAGGTCAAATGAACAGACTTTTGTCAGTGGTTACAGAGAGAAGGCGGGAGAATGGGGTTAAGAGGGAAAGATAGATCAGCCATAATTGAATGGCGGAGTGGGCTTGATGGGCCGAATAGCCTAATTCTGCTCCCATCACTTATGAACATGACCAGGGGAATACCATCATCGTTTGGTCTGGGAGGAAAGGGTCGAGGGCTGAATTGCAGGAAATGGAGGAGACTCGGGTAAGGACATCTTCCACACCTGGATGTGTAGCAGAAGTGTTTGGGTAGTCTGTCTCCTGAGATGGAGACAGACAGATGAAAAAAGGGGAGAGGTGTCGGAGAGAAGGAATTCGAGGGCAGGGGGGGACATTGGTGGTGATGTTGTTGAAATGAACATCGTGTCATTTGATGCATGACCCTGCATGGACTCAGGAGACAAACCTAATGCACTTCTGCTACAGATCCAGTGCCAGCCACATCTACCTTGACAACACTTCTTCCCAACCTGCCTCGTACTAGGAATCCAGAGGGAAATGGGTTGGGGAATAATGCATGTGTAGGAATATGTGTCTGAAGAAGTGTCTCTACCTGAAATGTCACCAATTCCTTTTCTCCAGAGATGCTCCCTGACCCGCTGAGTTACTCCCGCTATTTGTGTCTTTCTGGGCAATAATCCAAGTCCAACCCCGATTTTCCGACAACTGGTGGTCCAGCTCCCCCTGTAATCAGAAAAATATCTACCAGCCCCCAAACCCCCGGAAGTCCCCACAAAAATGTGGCATCCAGGCCGGGTGGGGTGGCCGATCTCAACCTCATCGGATTTCTCGCACCGTCCCCCCCCCCCCCCCCCCCCGATGCCGTCACCTCTGCTGGTCCGGCAAAACAGATAATACCAAAGATCCTATAGCGGAGCTTGCTATAGGATCTTTGGATAATAAGGCGCTGGAACCAGGGGTACCGGAAATCGTTGTTGGACCTTTACCCGGGTACGATTGGAACAAGGAGCATTCATTATAGCCAAACAAAAGAGGCTGATGTGAAAAGACAGGCATGGTTTCACCTTCGATTTAAAGAAAGCGTGAGGAATCAACAGAAATGTTGTTGAGGATGAGGATAGACTTTGCCAGGTGGAGGAATGTGTTAGGTATGGGGAACTGGTGGCCACTGACCTGGGAAGAAATGGAGAGCCCTGATGTCTTCCCGAAAGAGATGTAGTTCCATCTTCCTGATGGACCTTAACAACTTGTAGTTGGAAAGTTACTGGAGGGTATTCTGAGGGTTAGGATAAACAGGCATTTCGAAGGACAAGGGCTGATTAGACTCACACACACGGCAGTCGGGTCACGACCCGTGACCCGTACTGTTGCTACCCTACACCAACTGGAGTACACGCGATGAACCGCAGGTAAGCACTGACCATTGTTTCCAGCGTAGTGGGCCCGTTAAAACCCGCCGAAATGGTCAATTTTTGCGCTGTAAATAATTATGGAAATCGTGATAATCATGAGACATTTATTCCACTTCAGAATTCCAAAAGTGAGGAGAAATGACAGTAGATAGAAGCGAGAGCTGAAGGGACAACAACGAACATTGGCCGTGCAGATATCGAGATTTAAAATATTGGGAATTATCACGTTTGCTCACTGCATTTCATCAACAGCAAGGCATTATTTGTGTTTTTTCTTGATTCCTTTGGCATCTAAAAAGTTTCAGAAGTGATAAATCTGGCTGTAAAATTTAAAAATCGCCCATGGTTCTCAAGTGGGTTTTTACATACAAAAAGAAAACGCCTCTGAAGCAAAATTTATCATTAAAAAAATCGCAAACCATACTTGGGTTTTGAATTCCATTTTACTCGGATGCAAGTCAAGGAATGGCATAATTGTTCGCTGTTAATTGGACATAATCAACCTCAGCAAATTGACAATATCCTATTGAAAGGGAGTGGGTGTTTAAGCTGTCAGAACATTTTATTATTTGCCAAAATATACATCTCAATAGCAGAATGATAGAAAACGTACTTTTCCACACACCACTCGTAAGTCTGGAGATTTTTTTAATGATAAATTTAGCTTCAGAAGCGTTTTCTTTTTGCATGTAAAAACCCACTTCAGAACCATGGGCGATTTTAAAATTTTACAGCCAGATTTATCACCTGAAACTTTTTAGATATCAAATGAATAAAGAAAAAACATACATAATGCCTTACTGTTGATGAAATGCCGTGAGCAAACGCGATAATTCCCAATATTTTCCAATTTGATATCTGCAAGGCCAATGTTTGCCAACCACTTTAGCTGTTGTTGTCCCCTCAGCTCTCGCTTCTCTTTACCTTCATTTCTCTTCACTTTTGGAATTCTGAAGTAGGATAGATGTCTCTCACGCTTACCCCGGCTTCCACAATTTTTTACAGCGCACAAATTCACTATTCTGGTGGTTTTTAACAGGTAGGAAAGTACGCGTTTCGTGTATTAACAACATATACCGGAAGCTGCGATGTCCTCCAGATGGATTGAGCGGCTCCGTACGTCAAGCCCTTTGACCCGGTGACGTTAAGTGCAACCCCCCTATTCTGAGGGTTAGGATAAACAGGCATTTAGACGGACAAGGGCTGATCAGGGAAAGTCAGCACAGTTTTGTACGTGGGAGATCGCACATTTTTTGGAGACGTGACCAAAAACGTCAATAGAAACAGAAACAAAGAAACATAGAATGTAGGAGCAGGAGTATGCCATCCGTCCCCTCGTGCCAGCACCGCCATTCAATATGATCATGGCTGATCATCCAGAATCATTACCCTGTTCCTGCTTTTATCCCATATCCCTTGATTCTGTTAGCTCCAAGAGCTATATCTAATTATCTCTTGAATACATCCAGTGAATTGGCCTCCACTGCCTTCTGTGGCAGAGAATTCCACAGATTCACAACTCTCTGGGAGAAAAAGTTTTTCCTCACCTGTCCTAAATGTACTACCCCTTATGCTTAAACTGTGACCCTTAGTTCTGAACGCCCCCAACATGTGGAAAATTTTCCCTGCATCCAGCCTATCCTATACCTTAAGAATGTTATGTGTTTTTATAAGATCCCCTCTCATTCTTCTAAATTCCAGTGTATATAAACCCAGTTGATGTATTCCTTCATCATGTCATTCCCACCATCCCAGGAATTATCCTGGTGAACCTATGCTGCACTCCTTCAATAGCAAGAATGTCCTTCCTCAAATTAGAAGACCAAAACTGCACACAATACTTTCCTCAGAATTTATCAGAGGAAGGGTCTCGACCTGAAACATCACCCATTCCTTCTCTCCAGATATGCTGCCTATGCTGCTGAGTTACTCCAGCATTTTGTGCATAAATTTGAATAATTGGATTTTTTTGCATTTCAGTGGGATTTGGTGTGCGACGATAAATGGAAAGAACCATTGACTACATCAGTGTACTTCATTGGAGTGCTGATAGGTTCTGGTGGTTCTGGGGTAATATCAGACAGGTGAGCTTTTACCTTTATATTCACAGAGAGATATATTCATCATTAATCTCCTTCACTTTTGTACCCCAAGGCAAGATATAGGCTCGCAGCAGTTAGATGCTTTAGTGTCACAGAGTTATAGAGTCATACAGCCCTGGAAACAGGCCCTTGCATCCAACTTGCCAACTCCGACTTTCATGTCCCATCTTCACTAGTCCCACTTGCTTGTGTTTGGCCCATATAATGCACATTAGGCAAATTCACATTCGGCTGGAAATAGTGTTGGGCAGATTGATGGGAAAGAAGGCTGATAAATCCCCAGGGCCTGATGGTCTGCATCCCAGGGTACTTAAGGAAGTGGCTCTAGAAATTGTGGAAGCATTAGTGATCATTTTCCAATGTTCTAAAGATTTAGGTTCAGTTCCTGTGAATTGGAGGGTAACTAATGTTATCCCATTTTTTAAGAAAGGAGGGAGAGAGAAAACGGAATTATAGACCAGTTAGCCTGACATCGGTGGTGGGGAAGATGCTGGAGTCAATTATAAAAGATGAAATAGCGGCACATTTGGATAGCAGTAGCAGGATCGGTCCAAGTCAGCATGGATTTACGAAGCGGAAATCATACTTGACTAATCTTCTGGAATTCTTTGAGGATGTAACAAGGAAAAGGACAAGGGAGAGCCAGTGGATGCAGTGTACCTGGACTTTCAGAAAGCATTTGATAAGGTCCCACAAAGGAGGGCAAAATTAGAGCACGTGGTATTGGAGGTAGGGTACTGACATGGATTGAAAATTTTTTGGCAGAAAGGAAACAAAGAATAGGGATAAAAGGGTCCCTTTCAGAATAGCAGGCAGTGACTAGTGAGGTACTGCAAGGCTCGGAGCTGGGCCTGTAGCTATTTACAATATACATTAATGATTTAGATGAAAGGATTAAAAATAGCATTAGCAGAATTGCAGATGACACAAAGCTGGGTGGCACGGTGAACTGGGAGGAGGATGCTATGATGATGCAGGGCAGTGACGTGCAGTGAGGTCAATGGCTGGGGAGGCACTGGCTAGTATCAGTGGCCCGGCCCTCCCTGTATTGTTCACCGTGTCTCCCTGGGGAGAGAGAGTGGTGGAGCCGGGGCTGTGTGCGTGAAGCACGGCGACTGGAGGGGTGGGAGCGTTGCCCCGGGACCGTGAGGGAACGACCCACCTCCTCCTCTACCCCTTCTCCATTCCCCATCGCACCCCCCTACCCGTCTACCACTTGCTTCCCCCACCACCCCTCAACTCTCTCTCCACCGCTCTCTTCCCCCTCACCCGGGGTAGATCTACCCAAGCCGAGAGTACATTACTCCAGCGTGGGGCTCAATTGGGAGCTCTCAGCGGCCCAGAGCCTCCGAATCGGCCGCTACAAATTAACGAATCAATCTACCAGTCAGCGCCGCCCGCGGCTGGAAAGTCAGCGCCGCCAGCGGTGGAATCCACTGCTGCTCCGCCACTGCTGAAGCTAGCTAACGTGGAGGGAGAGTGAAGTAGTGTCAATTACGTGGGCTGAGCCTACATAATTGACGCTCGCTCTCCCTCCACTGGGCTCAAGACACGCCCACTCAGTGAGGCAGATGTGATCGCTGCCTCCCCTGGTGCTTTTTCATTGCAGCTTTATGACGAGACCAGCGAGCCTAAATTTAATATATTACTACGTGAAATAAGCTACCTGGACTATAGAAGGCGAGGATTAGAGCACATGGTATTGCGGGTAGGGTGTTGACATGGATAGAAAATTGGTTGGCAGACAGGAAGCAAATGGTAGGAGTGAATTTAGGGGCACCTCTATCTAGCAATTTTACAAACAATTGTTCATGATTAATTCTATCAAATGCCTTGGACGCATCAATAAAACATAAAAATACAGATGAATTCAGGCTTGTGTACCTGAACACAATCTCTTTAAGAGCATAGATACACAGGTCAGTTCCATGTTTTCTTTTGAACCCAAACTGATTGTCATTAGCAAGGACATACATTTCTAGCTTTGTCAACAGTATTCTCTCCAGTACTTTAGATAAGATACTGGCTAATGCAATAGGTCGGTAATTATCAATACTGTTGAGCTTACCAGCCTTATCTTTAAGCACAGGCACTAACATTACAGACATAATAGCATTTGGCAGGACACCATGAACCGGACAACCATTAAAGCACATGGAAAGCAAAGGGCAGAGCTTATAGCTGGCATATTTTAGATGTTCTGCAGTAATGCAGTCCATACCGCAGGCTTTGTTGTTATCCAACATGTTAATGGCATCATAGACATCTGCTGCCCTAACTACCATATCTACAGAGAGATCAATATGTTCATGATTGATTCTAACTGGGTTACTTTTAACAGTTAAACAGGTGACGGTAGTGCCCACGCCAACTCTCAGCTATTTTTTCTGGGCTACTAACACCTTCAATGTCAGACGGTAGGGGTGTTTTACTGTTATTCATTACTTTGACCTCTTTCCAGAAGTTAGTAAGGGTATTATTCTGTAGCTTCCTGGCAAGCGAGTCTGCTCTAATTGTGTTTTCATTTTTCTTAATAAAACGAAGTGCATACTTAACTCTAGCATTTGTGCGTATTTTCATATCTAGCAATACCCCCTGTCTAGGCCTACCTGCCTCTGACCAGAGTCTAAAGGCCTCTCTAGCCTCAGCATACTACTCAGCCACAAACTCATTCCACCCAGGTCTGATGTTGGGTACCTTACATTTACTTTTACAAAAGGGATCACTGGAAGCATTGAGACATTTCACAATATCATCATACATGGCACAGAGTTTTTCAGCATGTTGCACGTCCTTACAATTCATATCTGAGCACATTAGGGCCTCTTGAGGCAATGCAATATTATTTTAAAAACTGTCCGTTCGCAGTGAGTATCCAGCCATAACCTCTCTGCTCAGTTTTGACCAGTCCAGTTTACTTGAGGAAGCAGCATTATTATTGCTGGACAGCAGGGGGACATTCTCAACATTTAACCGTGCAGCAATAGGTATGTGATCAGAGGTGGCAAGTTCATAACAAATCTCCACCTTTTCCAGTGAGGCATGAGCATCAGCTGTGGTCACAATATGGTCTAACCAAGATGTTGTGTGCCACGCTTCACTAACATAGGTAAAACTTGCATCAGGCAACAGAGCTATACTCGATAGAATTAATTTAGACTCATTACAAAACTGCTGCAGGTGTGCTGCAAATAAAGATTTGCTATCTGACATGTCAGCATTAAAATCACCCATGACGTAGACACAAGATGAGCTGTTGTCCTCTATAAAGGACTGAATAAAAGCTAACCTGTTCAGTAAGGGGGAGGTACACCAGTCACTGAAAGTTGGCGTGCAGGTACAGCAGGCAGTGAAGAAAGCTAATGGAATGTTGGTCTTCATTACAAGAGGATTTCAGTATAGAAGAGGGCCTTCTGCAGTTGTATAGGGATCTGCCGAGACCACATCTGGAGTATTGTGTACAGTTTTGGTCTCCTAATTTGTGGAAGGACATCCTTGTGATTGAGGCAGTGCAGCGTAGGTTCACGAGATTGACCCCTGGGATGGCGGGACTGTCATATGAGGAAAGATTGAAAAGACTAGGCTTGTATTCACTGGAGTTTAGATGGATGAGGGGGGATCTTATGGAAACATATAAAAGGACTGGACAAGCTAGATGCAGGAAAGAATTTCCCAATGTTGGGCGAGTCCAGAACCAGGGGCCACAGTCTTAGAATAAAGGGGAGACCATTTAAGACTGTGGTGAGAAAAAACGTTTTCACCCAGAGAGTTGTGAATTTGTGGAATTCCCTGCCATAGAGGGAAGTGGAGGCCAAATCACTGGATGGATTTAAGAGAGAGTTTGATAGAGTTCTAGAGGCTAGTGGAATCAAGGGATATGGGGAGAAGGCAGGCATGGGTGTTAAAGAAGGAACTGCAGATGCTGGAAAATCAAAGGTACACAAAAATGCTGGAGAAACTCAGCGGGTGCAGCAGCATCTATGGAGCGAAGGAAATAGGCAACGTTTCGGGCCGAAACCCTTCTCACAGGCATGGGTTATTGATTGGGGACGATCAGCCATGATCACAATGAATGGCGGTGCTGGCTCAAAGGGCTGAATGGCCTCCTCCTGCACATATTTTCTATGTATCTATGACATGTAATGAAGGGGTTTACAAACATTACATTGGTGACAAACAGAGAGGTAGTAACAGGCACAAGCCTATTGCCCGTACTCCATTCAGTTTCTGAGGGGTTGCGCAATCATAGGGGAGGCTCTGCTCGCCGCTGCCTCACCTCTCATCTCTCCCTGTATTTGCAGCAGAGTTGCGCAAATTTCACGATTTTGACTATAAAAAATGATTAGATTCATATAGAAATGACATTTATAACAGTTCAGTGGAAAATCTTTATTTATTTTATTTTATTATTATTTTTCTTTACCTTTCTTAACAGCTATTTTCATTGGGAGTATGACAGATGAGGCTCTGCCTCCCCTGCCTCCCCTGACAGCACATCCCTGATGCAGGGGGTAACTTGGACAGGTTGGGTAGGTGGGTAGATGCATGACAGATGCAGTTTAATGTGGATAAATATGACGTTATCCACCTTGGCGGCAAAAACAGGAAGGCAGATTATTATCTGAATGGTGTCAAACTGGGAAAAGGGGAAGTGCAACGAGATCTGGGGGTTCTTGTTCATCAGTCACTGAAAGTAAGCATGCAGGTACAGCAGGCAGTGAAGAAAGCGAATGGCATGATGGCCTTCATAACAAGAGTTGAGTATAGGAGCAAAGAGATCCTTCTGCAGTTGTACAGGGTCCTCGTGAGACCACACCTGGAGTATTGTGTGCAGTTTTGGTCTCCAAATTTGAGGAAGGACATTCTTGCTATTGAGGGAATGCAGCGTAGGTTCACAAGGTTAATTCCCGTGATGGCGGGACTGTCATTTGTTGATAGAATGGAGCGGCTGGGCTTGTATACTCTGGAATTTAGGATGAGAGGGGATCTTATTGAAACGTATAAGACTATTAAAGGTTTGGACCCGCTAGAGGCAGGAAACATGTTACCGATGTTGGGAGAGTCCAGAATCAGGGGCCACAGTTTAAGAATAAGGGCTAAGCCATTTAGAACAGAGATGAGGAAAAACTTTCTCACACAAAGAGTTGTGAATCTGTGGAATTCTCAGCCTCAGAAGGCAGTGGAGGCCAATTCGTGGTAGACTTTCAAATGAGAGTCAGATACATCTCTTAAAGATAGAGAAGTGTAGGGATATGGGGAGGAGGAAAGAACGGGTTCCTGATTGTGGATGATCAGCGATGATCACAGTGAATGGCGGTGCTGGCTCGAAGGGCCAAATGGCCTACTCCTGCACCTATTGTCTATTGTCTAATGTTTATACCTCTAAACCTATCCTTTCTATTTACATGTCCAATTGGATTCCAAAAATTATTTTTTACGGCTGATTATATCAAACGTGGCACAGTGGTGCGGCTGCTGTTTCACAGCGCCAGAGACCCAGGTTCGATCCTGACCACGGGTGCTATCTGTATGGAATTTGTACATTCTTCATGTGACCATATGGGTTTTCACAGGGTGCTCCTGCTTCCTCCGGGTGCTCCTGCTTCCTCCCACATCCAAAGACCTGCAGGTTTGTAGGTTAATTCGCTTCAGTGAAAATGTGCAAATTGTCCCTTGTGTGTAGGAAAGTGCCAGTGTACTGGGTGATCACTGGTCGGCACGGACTTGGTGGGCCGAATGGCCTATTTCTACACTGTATCTGTCTACACTGGGTCTGAAGAAGGGTTTCGGCCCGAAACGTTGCCTATTTCCTTCGCTCCATAGATGCTGCCGCACCCGCTGAGTTTCTCCAGCACTTTGTCTATCTTCGATTTTTCAGCATCTGCAGTTCCTTCTTGAACACTGTATCTCTAAAGTCTAAAGAGCCTGTCCCACAGGCGATCTTTTCGCAACAGCCGAAAAATAGGCTGTCGCCACATGGTCGCGGTGTGACGCGGGGTGATGCTTGTATTGTCGTGAGCTGTCTCCTCAACTGTCGTTACTTATTTCTTGTCGCAGCTGTATATTGAAATGCTCAAAACCTTTCAGCGACAGTGGGCTTGACGTTGCCTGACTTTGCCTGTCTTCTCCTGTCGTAGGTGCTGTCGTAGGTTGTCACCAGGATGACGTCAGATGACGTTGGCTGTCGCCAGGTCATGACCTCGGTGAATTTCATTGGCGACAACCTACGTCATCCTACGTCAACCGGCAACAGTTCCGGCGTCAAGCGAAGTCTTCAGTTGTCTTCATTTGTCGCCAACAGGGTCGTAGCTTGTCGCGGGTGGAGGTAGGTTGACTTCGGGCGTCGTAGGCTGTTGCCTGTCTGGTCGAAGGTTGTCGTAGGTTGTCGTAGGTGGACCTCCCAAGTCGCGAGGAATTGTGCCGTCGGTTGACGTAGCTTGTCGTAGCTTGACATCGATTAGGTGGTAGCTTGTTGTGGACATTATCATGGGGTGGGTGCTAAAAGCCGTTTTTTCCTGCGTCACGCCGCGACAGTGACTGTTGCCACAGTCGTCTAAAAAATCATCTAAGTGGGACAGGCCCTTTACTTCTGAACCAGAAATGCGGTCTGTGGAATGTAGTGTTGTATCAACATGTTTTTGGGAATAGATACATTTTCAAGCCTGAACACATTTGCTCACAATCAGTTAATTGCAGGCTAGTTTTAACCTCTTACTCTGTGATGAACCGGCCATTAATCCATCAAGTAAAAAGTATCCCACTTTTTAGAAAGACGTATCTGACCAATTGTCCTCATTAGAATTCTCTTTAATAAGTGGACAACTCAGCCACTCAGCAGCCTGAACACTGATGCAGCAGCTTTACAGATGGCGTTGAGAGCCTTGTGGGCAGCACAGTGGCGCAGCGGTAGAGTTGCTGCCTTACAGCGAAAGCAGCACCAGAGACCCGCGTTCAACCCAGGTTGAACGGAGTTTGTCCGTTCTCCCCGTGACCTGTGTGGGTTTTCTCCGAAATCTTCGGTTTCCTCCTACACTCCAAAGATGTACAGGTTGGCTTGGTGAATATAAAAATGTCCCTAATGGGTTTAGATAGTGTTAATGTGTGGGGATCGCTGGTCGGAGCGGACTCACTGGGCCGAAGGGCCTGTTTCCGCGCTGTATCTCAAAACTAAATTAAACTAACTGCTTCAATGGGGGAGCTGTGAATCCCACAACCTATACACCCATGGCCCAGTCCATGGAAGAGCCTACAATTCCCCCATTGGCTTCATTAGGCATCCTGGAATCCACACAACCAGAGTGGAAGTAAGTCCTAATGGAATAAAAACAAACTGCAGATATTGGTTTATACCAAAGATAATCACAAAGTGCTGGAGTAACTCAGCAGGTTGGGCAGCATCTTTGGAAAAAATGGACATGTGACGTTTCAGGTCAGGACCCTTCTTCAGACTGTAGAAATGAAGATCTGCAAATGCTAGTTTGTACCAAAGATAGACACAAAATGCTGGAATAACTTCATGGGACATGCAGCATCTCTGGAGAAAATGGACAGGTGATGTTTCAGATTGGGACACTTCTTCAGGCTGTCTGAACATATCTTAAGAAGGGTCTTGACCAGAAACGTCACCTATATATTTTCTCCAGAGATGTTCCCCGACCCGTTGAGTTACCCCAGTGTTTTGTTTCTATCTGTGGAAGTAAATCATCCACAACCACAAGGGGCAGCTTGAGAAGATGGTGACTTTTATATTAATCCAAGAAAAAGCTAGAGCTCTTTTCCATGGAGTGTTGGAGACTGAGAGGTGAACTTGTAGTGATACATAAAATCATGAAGGGCATAGATAAGCTAAATGATCACAGATTCCCAGTGTAAAGTCCACTTGGGCGACCTAATTGGCGAGTTTAGAAGAGTTTAGGAGAGTTTTTAAAAATGACGTTGAAGACCTCCTTAGACTATGTAGAAGACATCCTTCAACTTCCTTCGACTATGTTGAAGACCAGCTTCGACTAGCTATGACTAACTTGGGGAAAATTGGACGCCGAATAGTGGAGCGTGACGTGCCTGTCCCACTTCGCCGACCTAATCCGCGAGTTCTGGCGAGTTTGCTCTCAACTCATACTCGCAGCATGGTCGACACGAGGTCGGAGGAGGTCTTCGTAACTCTTCTTCATGCTCAAGAGTGGTCGAGGCCTCAGCTAGGTCGCGGCATTTAAAAAAAATATGTTAAAAAATGCCCGCAAGTAAAAAAGGGTCGCCATGGAAAAAATCGATGCTTTTTTGACTCGTAGGTTTAGTCGTAGAAGGTTGTAGTAGGTCGGCATGTTAGTCGTAGGTAATCGAGGGGAGTCAAAGGTAGTCGAAAGTAGTCATAGATTATCTTCATCATAGTCGAAGGGAGGTCGAAGGAGATCGAAGGAGGTCGTCTTCATTCTCCACTGTTCAGTGTTCAATTTTCCCGAAGTTAGTCGTAGCTAGTCGAAGCTAGTCTTCAACATAGTCGAAGGAGGTCAAAGGAGGTCTTCTACATAGTCGAAGGACGTCTTCAACATGTCATTATTTCAAACTCTTCTAAACTCGGCAATTAGATCGCCCAAGTGGGACAGCCCCTTTAAGACGACCTCCTTCGATCTCCTTCAACCTCCCTTCGACTATGATGAAGACTACCTTTGACTACCTTCGACTAGCTTCGATTACCTTCGACTACCCTCGATTACCTATGAATAACATGACGACCTACTATGACTAAACCTACGAGTAAAAAAATGTTGATTTTTTTCCATGGCGACCTTTTTTTACTCGCAGGCATTTTTTAACATGTTGAAAAAAATGCCACGACCTAGGTGAGGCCTCGAGTACTGGGAGACCACTCTCAAGGATGAAGGAGAGTTACAAAGACTTCCTATGACCTTGTGTCGACCATGCTGCGAGTATGAGTCGAGGGCAAACTCGCCAGAACTCGTGGATTAGGCCCCCCATTGGGACAGGCCCTTAAGGGTGACAAAAACTCGAGGGCATATATTTAAGATGAGAGGGGAAGGATTTAGAGGAGACTTGAGGAACAACTTATTTTGCTCAGATAGTTGTTAGTATGTGGGATGAGCTTCAAAAGTGGAATAGACTTATACAATAGGATTGTTTAAAAAGCATTTAGATGAGTAAATAGATAATTAAGGCTTAGGGGGATATAGGCCAATTGCAGGTAAATGGGATGAGACCAGATAAGCAATTTGGTTGGCATGGATGCGTCGGGCTTAATGGCCAGTTTCCATGCAGTACAACACCATGACTCTGCCTCTCATTCCCAAGTATTAGAGTAATTCAATATGTTTCTATCTGCATGCTGGTTTATCCAACAAGCATGTTAATGTAGACAAGGGTGAAGAGTGTTTTATTGTTATAGCTGGGTCCCAGCTTCACACAGGAGGGCTGGTCCCCCAACACAATATTCCACCTCTCCACCAATTCAAAATGTTGGGGGGGTGGAGCTTTCTGGAGTGCTGTTTCAAACCACATTAAGGGCACTCACAGGTCAGTAAAATCACACTCACAGTTTTGTAGACATGTGTGTTCAGTGTTCAGTTGATTCACAGCTCAGACTGAGAGTCGTGACCTCTCGCTCCCCCCATCTTGAAGCGACTGAGGCACATCCACACTTCCGGGTTTTATAGTCCCTCCCCCTCCCACCAGAAGGGGCGTGGCCTTCATGGCATGATTGACAGGAGAGAGAATGTCACCATTTTATAAACATTAATAAGTCTTTTACTTTTCATCGATGGGAAAAATTCTCTTGCCCTGCCAGCTGGAGGGGGACTCTGAGTAAGATGGCCAAAAATCACAGCTGTAAGTGGTAGCATTTTTATTAAATCAATATGCAGTGCAAACAGGAAGTGGTCAAGATTAGACTTTTAATTATATAGATGTCCCAGATGGAACAATGAAATTCTTACTCGCAGCAGCACAACAATATGCAAATATATTACAGATGCTCCACGATTTGATATTTTGACTTTCTGATGGTGCAAACGCTGGGCAACGGCAGCGAGCATCCGCTCACTTCCGGTCATGTGATCAAATTGTATTAAATGCGTTTTCGACTTACGATATTTTCGATTTACGATGGGTTTATCGGAACATAACCCTATCGTAGGTCGAGGAGCAGCTGGGTGTACACTGTAAAAAATATAACGAGAGAAAAAAAGTTCAGTGTGAGTATTTATACACATACACACATATATATATAAACACACATATATATATATAAGCACACACATATATCTATATTACTAAAAGTCAGATCTTGACCGCTTTTGGCTTGCTGTGGCGTGATTTCCGAGAGAACACCGCCACCTACGACCGTCATTTCTGGCCACCTCGCTCAGAGCCCCCCCCCTCCGCCTTCCTGGACCAGAGGATTTTTCCCATCGATGAAAAATCAGAGAGATATTAATGTTTTTAAATCATTTGCCATTCTCTCTGCTGCCCCTGCTGGAGGGAGGGGGAGGGACTATAAAACCAGGAAGTGGTGTGCCTCACTCAGTCTCTGCAAGATGGAGGAAGCCAGTCATGTCTCTCTGAGCTCTGAATAGCACTGAACACATGTCTACTCAACTGTGAGTGCCCTTAATGTGGTTCTAAAATGTTTGCAAAACGTGTCTATTGGTTCTAAAATGCTTGCAAAAAGTGTCTATTGGTTCTAAATGGTTGCAAAAAGTGTCTGTTGGTTCTAAATGGTTGCAAAAAGTGTATATTTGTTCTAAATGGTTGCAAAAAGTCTCTATTGGTTCTAAATGGTTGCAGAAAGTGTCTCCATTGCAGGGCTCGAAATTAGCGGTTGCCTGGGTGTCACTGACCACTCAAAGCGCTGCGGGCAACCTAAACACCGAGTCATTTTGCCCGGCTTGGCAACCAGATACTGGTTTGTACCGAAGATAGACACAAAAAACTGGAGTAACTCCGCGGGTCAGGCAGCATCTCTGGAGAAGAGGAACGTGACGTTTCGTGTCGGCGGCTGTTGTGCGGGGCAAAGATACTAGGTGCGGGGTGAGGAAGGGTCGGAGCGAATGACGGGTCCTGCACAGCGGCAACAGCGGCCGCGACAGCGGCTCCATCTCCTCCTCCTCCCGCCCCCCGCCCACCCTGATAAGGGCCTCTGCTTGCAAACCCGCTAACGCCGCTTTCAAACAAACTCTCCCGCAATCCGAGGCCTGGAGGAGGGAGGGAGGGGGAGGCCTTGGAGTGCGGGAGAGTTTGTTTGAAAGCGCAGTTAGCGGGTTTGCAAGCAGAGGCCCTTATCAGGGCGGGAGGAAGAGATGGTGCCACTGTCGCGGCCGCTGTGAGGGACCCGTCATTCGCTCCGACCCTTCCTCACCCCGCACCTAGTATCTTTGCCCCGCACAACAGCCGCCGACACGAAACGTCGCGTCTGAAGCAGCTGCACCAAAGATCCTATAGCAATAGGATCTCTGAGCTGCACCGCCCAGCCCCACACCTTGCTGTTGGCTGGCGGAGGAGGGAGGCGGTGGCGAGAAGTTCCCAACGGCCAAGGCAGCGGGGCGATGTTGTCCGAGGAGCGCTGACCTTCCTTCCTCCCCACCTCGCTCCCCCTTTCCCTCTCTCTCTCTCTCTCTCTCTTGTACGCCCCCTCCACCCCCCCTTAATCCTGGGACCACTCCACTCCATCCCCCACTGATCCCCATTCCCGCCTCTATTCAGTCCTCCCCATCTACCCCCCCATCTATTCATCCTGCGCTGATCACCCTATCCACCTCGCATTGATTCTCCTGCCACCACCCCCATCCATCCTACACTCGTTCCCCAATTCACCCTGTACTTACCCCTTTCCCATCCATCCTGCACTTCTCCTCCATCCATCCTGTACTGATCCCCCATCCATCCTAATCCACGCATTCATCCCGTACTGACCCACCCTCCATTTACCCTGCACCTTCCCCCCTTCCCCTCATTCATCCTGCACAGACCCTCCGATCCACACTGTACTGACCCCCTCCCATTCATCCTGCGCTGATCTCCCCCCCCTGTCCATCCTGTACTGATCCTCCCATTCAAGAAGAATGGGGGGAACAGTCTGAAGAAGGGTCTCGGCCCGAAACGTTGCCTATTTCATTCGCTCCATAGATGCTGCCTCACCCGCTGAGTTTCTCCAGCACTTTTGTCTACCCCCATCCATCCCGTACTGAACCCCCCCATTCAATACCACTGACATCCCTGGTGCTCTCCCCTCACAATTTTACCTACTCCAACCAACACGTACTAATTCACCTGCCTCAATCCATCCATTCTGCACCGACTGTCTTCTAACTCCCCCCACCCCCCCACCCATCCCCGCCATCTATCCATCCCGCACTGATTCACACACACACCCTCCCTGACCCTATTGTGCTGGAAATGTCTTCAGAGCGAACATTCACTATGTTTGATAACGGAATGCAATCAAATGTGTTTTAATTCCCAATGTTATTATTTGTTTTAATCCATAAAGATGGATTAATTAAATTGTGAACACGTGAAACATTAAAATCGCAGTGTTCGATTGTCACTGCTGCCGTTGACATGTTATTACAGAATTCATTTTAACGGCACATCAATGCTCTTAATATGGAGTATCAGTACTGTAGTTATTTAATGAGCAACATTCACAACTATACGTACGCATACATGTTACCATGGTCCAGGATTTATTGACACAGGTTGATCATACGCTGGAATAATCCAACCACATTTTTGTTTGGAAGTGGAAAGAACTAATAGAAATTGCATTCATTGCAATGTGTAAAAAGAGTTGAGATACTGTCTTATAATTTTGCTGCATGTCATTGTGGGATATATCATGTCTTGATTGGTGAATATGTTTAGTTTGTGACTTTTTTTGAAGCAGAAATAATATGTGAATGCTTCATTGAGTATAATTCCGACTGGTAACTACCAGTCGGAATTATGTTCCGATTGGTAGTATTCGTCCGAGCACATTATCGCACGCGTCATGCAAGCCATTCTTAAATGACCACCTAAACTGTCATTTGGCAACCTAAAAAGCTGCCAAGGTTGCCCGGCTGGCAACAGGGAAAAATAGTTAAGCGAGAGCCCTGCATTAGGTCTAAATGGTTGCAGAAAGTGTCTCTATTGGGTCTAAAATGCTTGCAGAAAGTATATCTATTGGGTCTAAAATGCTTGCAGAAAGTGACTCTATTGGGTCTAAAATGCTTGCAAAAAGTGTCTCTATTGGTTCTAAAATGCTGCCTGGCCAGAGTGACTGAGCTGCCTGGCCAGAGTGCCTGAGCTGCCTGGCCTGACTGACTGAGCTGCCAGCCCAAGAATCCATTCGGCCCACAATGTCCATACTAGCCCTCTGGAAACCAGTCCCTTTGACCCACAACACACATACTAGCGCTCCTGAAATCCCCCCCCCCCCCCCCCCCCCCCCCCACTGGCCAGCAATATTGGAATTGGTGGAGAGGTGGAATATTGCATTGGGGAACCAGCCCTCCCGTGTGAAGCTGGGACCCAAAGGGTCCCACTTGGTCTAGTATATATATATATATATATATATATATATGTGTACACATAAAAAACAAACAAACCATAATAGGGCAATAATAACAATAATAGTCTCTGTAGTTCAGAGCTTTTTTTAGATTGTGGCGTTTAATAGCCTGATAGCAGTAGGGAAGAAGCAGCTCCTGAACCTGGAAGTTACAGTTTCAGGCTCCTGTACCTTCTTCCTGATGGCAGGGGTGAAATGAGAATGTGGCCAGGGTGGTGTGGGTCTCTGATCTGGTAAATCCCTTTGAAGGTGGGGAGATCAGAACCCATGATGGACTGGGCAGTGTTCACAAAATTTGCAGTCTTCTTTGCTCATGGGCATTCAAGTTGCCAAAACAGGCCATGATGCAACCAGTCAACATGCTCTCTACTGTACACCTGTTGATAATATATTTACCTTAACAAATCTTGGGGGTGGCGCAGTGGTAGAGTTGCTACGTTACAGTGCCAGACACCCGGGTTCGATCCTGACCATGGGTGCTGTCTGCATGTTGTTTGTACGTTCTCCCCGTGCCTGCGTTGTTTTCGCCGAGTGCTCCAGTTTCCTACCTAAGACGTGCAGGTTTGTAAGTTAATTGTCTTCTGCAAATGGTCCCGAGTGTGTAGGGTAAAACTATGTCGATTGCTGGTCGGCATGAACTCGGTGGACCGAAAAACAATGGACAATAGGTGCAGGAATAGGCCATTCAGCCCTTCGAGCCAGCACCACCATTCAATGTGATCATGGCTGATCATCCCCAATCAGTACCCCGTTCCTGCCTTCTCCCCATATCTCCTGACTCCGCTTTTTTCAAGAGACCTATCTAGCTCTCTCTTGAAAGCATCCAGAGAACCTGCCTCCACGGCCCTCTGAGGCAGAGAATTCCACAAACTCACCACTCTCTGTGAGAAAACGTGTTTCCTCGTCTCCGTTCTAAATGGCTTACTCCTTATTCTTAAACTGTGGCCCCTGGTTCTGGACTCCCCCAACATCGGGAACATGCTTCCTGCCTCTAGCGTGTCCAAACCCTTAATAATCTTATGTTTCATTGAGATACCCTCTCATCCTTCTAAACTCCAGAGTGTACAAGCCCAGCTGCTCCATTCTCTCAGCATATGACAGTCCCGCCATCCTGGGAATTAACCTTGTAAACCTACGCTGCACTCCCTCAATAGCAAGAATGTCCTTCCTCAAATTAGGGGACAAAAACTGCACACAATACTCCAGGTGTGGTCTCACTAGGGCTCTGTACAACTGCGGAAGGACCTCTTTGCTCCTATATTCGATTCCTCTTGTTATAAACGCCAACATGCCATTCGCTTTCTTCACTGTCTGCTGTACCTGCATGCTTACTTTCATAGACTGATGTACAAGGACCCCCAGATCCCGTTCACACTGCCACCCAGCTTTGTGTCATCTGCAAATTTGCTAATGTTACTTTGAATCACTTCATCCAAATCATTGATGTATATTGTAAATAGCTGCGGTCCCAGCACCGAGCCTTGCGGTACCCCATTAGTCACTGCCTGCCATTCTGAAAGGGACCCATTAATCCCTACTCTTTGTTTCCTGCCTGCCAACCACTTCTCTATCCATGTCAGCACTCTACCCCCAATACCATGAACCCTAATTTTGCCCACTAATCTCCTATGTGGGACCTTATCAAATGAGGCCTGTTTCCATGCTGTGTCTCATAACTTAACTAAACTAAACTAAATGGGTTTACATACATGCATATGTTTACGTGTATACTTTGGTCAGTAAGCGTGCAGTGCTGAATATAATTGAAAGTTTTATTCTGTTTTCCAGGTTTGGGAGGAAGATTGTTTTGTTTGGAACTATGGCGGTACAGATTTTATTTAATCTTCTTATCACATTGTCACCCAGCTGGGAAATCTTCTGCCTGATTAATTTCTTCAGAGGCATCGGTGAGGTTTCAAACTATGCGACCACGTTTGTGCTTGGTAAGTTTCATTCATGGAAGTTACATTCATGCTATTTCTTAGCTCTTTTTCTACATTTAATTATTCAGTTGTGATTGCGATCAGATCTCGGAGAAAATGCACGCGATCACAGGTAGAACATACAAACTCCGTACAGACAGCACCCTTAGTCGGGATTGAACCCGTGTCTCCGCCGCTGCAAGCACTATAAGGCAGCAACTCTACCGCTGCGCCACTGTGCCGCCCTGTTATGTATGGCAATATCTCACTGATCGGTATGGAGAAAATGAATTCCACTGCAATTTGGTACACATGATTTTTTAAAATGTATCATTAAACCATTATCAAAGAGGCTAGATGTTGTCAGAGACATTCAAATGCCCTGACACATGATTAAAAATTAAACTTTGTTCTCTATTATGTGCTGCTTTTTAATACATCTCGGTGCTGTTTGATAAGTGGCCTCATTAAGGTGATATTCTTCAAGCTTCACATGGCTTGGTTTATGGTTAAGCTGGTAATTTAATGTTGGCAACTTTTAGTTGAATATAAAAGTTCCAGAGTGACAGTGAATGAAAATGAACTCACGAATCACTGAACCTTGTTATACTCTTCTTGCAGGATCTGAAATTCTACAGAAATCCATTCGGCTTACATACTCTACACTTGGAATTGGCTGTTTTTATGCCGTGGGTTACATGATGCTGCCTTTTATTGCCTATTTCGTGAGAAGATGGAGAATGTTGACATTGATCCTGAGCCTGATCAGTTTGCTGTACATTCCTTTGTGGTGGTATGTGGAACTTTCAACCTTCAACCCATTCAATCAGTAGGTAATGACCTTACAATGCTGGTGTCACTGGGATTCATTCTGACCAAGATAACCAAAATATGTCCACCAATTGCCCATCGAAAAAAACCCTCACCTGTATCTGTCTGAAGATAGATCTCGACCCGTAACATCAGCCATTCCTTCTCTCTAGAGATGCTGTCTGTCCCGCTGAGTTACTCCTGCATTTTGTGTCTATCTTTGGTGTAAACCAGCATCTACAGTTCCTTCCTACTCATTTCAACCTATTACCTGCCAGTCGATAGTCTGTCCACTGTGTTGGAGAGGGAGAAATCAAGGACGGGGAGAGAGGTGTCAGAGATGGTGCTGTGGTGCTGTAAGGCGACATTAGCTCCTCTCCTGTCCTCCGGGACCTCGTCTGCGGCTAGAGAAGATGCAAAGATCTTTGTCAAGGCTCCTGCAATCTCCTCTTTCAATAACCTGGGATATGTCCCATCAGGGAGGCACAGTGGCACAGCGGTAAAGTTGTTGCCTTACAGAGCCAGAGACCTTGGTTTGATCCTCACTATGAGTGCTGTCTGAACGGAGTTTGTACGTTCTCCCTGTGACCGCGTGGGTTTTCTCTGGGTTCTCCGGTTTCCTCCCACACAAAGACATACAGGATTCATGCAATCTCCACGCAGACAGCACCAGATGTCAGGACCATACTGGGGTCTCTGGCACTGTGAGGCAGCAGCTCTACCAGTTGTGCCACTGTGCCACTCTTATTGTCCAGGTCTCTCGTTTAGAATCCTCTGCCCAGGGGATAAGCCTGCATCCGTTTGTTTGTTTGTTCATTTGTCCCGGTTAAAGCGCTGTGCACATGGCATCCACCCAATGGTCGATAGTCTTTTTATTATTTTTGTCACCTTTAATTTAATGTTAATTTCATGTTTTCATGTACCTTCTGTGTTGTGACTGTTGACAGACCAATTTCCCCCACGGAGATGAATTAAGTTTTATCGTATCGTGTCATATTGTTAAGAATATAGCGGTAGGTAGACAAAAATGCCGGAAAACTCAGCGGTTGAGGCAGCATGTTTGAGAAGGAACTGCAGATGCTGGAAAATCGAAGGTAGACAAAAGTGCTGGAGAAACTCAGTGGGTGTGGCAGTATCTATGGAGCGAAGGAAATAGGCAACATTTCGGGCTGAAACCTTTGTTCAGACTGATGTAGGATGGAGGGGTGGCGGGAAGAAGGAAGAGGAGGAGCCAGAGGGCTGAGGGAGAGCTGAGAAGGGGAGGAGACAATGAGGGCTACCTGAAATTGGAGAAGTCAATGTTCATGCCGCTGGGGTATGAACTGCCAAAGCGAAATATGAGGTGCGACTCCTCCAATTTCCGGTGGTCCTCACTCTGGCCATGGAGGAGGCCGAGGACAGAAATGTCAGATTCGGAATGGGAGGGGGAGTTGAAGTGCTGAGCCCCCGGGAGATCAGGTTGGTTATTGCGGATTGAGCGGAGGTGTTCGGCGAAGCGATCGCCAAGCCTACGCTTGGTCTCACCGATCAGCTGACATCTAGAGCAGTGGATGCAATAGATGAGGTTGGAGGAGGTGCAGGTGAACCTCTGTCGCACCTGGAACGACTGCTTGGGTCCTTGAATGGAGTCAAGGGGGGAGGTAAAGCGACAAGTGTAGCATTTCTTGCGGTTGCAAGGGAAAGTGCCCGGGGAGAGGGTGGTACAGGTGGGAAGGGACGAATTGACCAGGGAGTTACGGAGGGAGCGGTCTTTGCGGAAAGCAGACAGGGGAGGAGATGGGAAGATGTGGTGAGTGGTGGGATCATGTTGGAGGTGGCGAAAATGACGGAGGATTATTTGTTGTATGTGACGGCTAGTAGGGTGGAAGATGAGAACGAGGGGGACTCTGTCCTTGTTACGAGTGGGGGGGATCGGGAGTGAGAGCAGTGTTATGGGGTATGGAAGAAACCCTGGTGAGAGCCTCATCTATAGTCGAAGAGGGGAACCCCCGTTCCCTAAAGAATGCGGACATCTCTGATGCCCTGGTTTGGAACACCAATGCAGTCGTCAATGTAGCGGAGGTAGAGTTCGGGGGCCACTGTACGCCTTGAACAAGGATTGTTCGACGTACCCTACAAAGAGGCAGGCATAGCTGGGGCCCATTGGATTTGGATTTGGATTTGGAGGAAATGGGAGGAGCCAAAGGAAAAGCTGTTGAGGGTAAGGACCAGCTCCGCTAGGCGGAGGAGAGTATTTGTAGACGGGGATTGGATGGTTCTGCAGTCGAGGAAGGAAGGGAGGGCTTTAAGACCCTCCTGATGGGGGAAGGAGGTGTAGAGTGTAGGATATCCATGGTGAAGATGAGGGAGTGGGGGCCTGGAAAACGGAAGTCATGGAGGAGTCGAAGAATGTGTGAGGTGTCTTGGACATAGGTGGGGAGGGAATTGACCAGGGGGGATAGGATGGAGTTGAGGTATGTGGAAATAAGTTTGGTGGGACAAGAACAAACAGAAACAATAGGTCTGCCAGGACAGTCAGGTTTGTGGATTTTGGGGAGAAGGTAAAATCGGGCCATGCGGGGCTGGGAAACGATGAGGTTGGAGGCTTGGGAGGACAGGGAGCTGGAAGTGTTGAGGCCAGTGATGGTGTTTGAGATAATGGCCTGGTGCTCTTCTGTGGGGTCATGGTCCAAGGATAAGTAGGAGGAGGTGTCTGAGAGTTGGCGCCTGGCCTCAGGCCCGTAGAGGTCAGCGCGCCAGACTACCACGGCACCTCTCTTGTCGGCAGGTTTGATCACCCAGTCGGGGTTGTTGCCGGGTGACTGGAGGGCTGTACGTTCAGGGGGGGGGGGGGGAGAGGTTAGGATGAGAAAGAGGAGTGGAGAAGTTGAGGGTGTTGTCCTGCCAGCAGTTTAAAATAAAAAGGTCTAAAGCAGGCAGATGGCCATGAGGGGTCCAAGAGGAGGGGGTCTGTTGGAGACGGGAGAAGGGGTCATCAATAGGGGGTGTGGACTCCTTCCCATGGAAAAACGCTTAGATGCGGAGGTGAAGGAAGAAGAGCTCCACATCGTGGCGGACGCGGAACTCATTGAGGTGGGGACGGAGGGAAACAATGGTGAGGCCTCTGTTGAGGACAGACCGTTCGGTATCAGAGAGGGGGAGGTCAGGTGGGATGGTGAACACATGGCAAGGTTGGGGGTTGGGGCTGGAGGGAGCCAGGTGAATGGACAGAGGTTGTCTGGTAGGGGGGTGGTGGGTGGTCAGGAAGGAGTGGGGTATGAGGACTATAGTGTGGGTGGGGAGGAGCTGGGGTCACATGGAACAACCACTGAGGTGTCCTGGGGGGGAGCACAAGGACCCAGTGCAGTCAAACCCGTGGTGTGAGTCTGCAGCGTCGAGACATCAGGCCCGGTGCTGAGCCTTGGACTCGGGTAAGATGACGGCTGCGGCCTGCTGGTGGGGGGCGGAGATCAATCCTTGTTCAAGGCATACCGTGACCCTATCCCCGAACTCTACCGTCGCTACATTGACGACTGCATTGCTGCTACCTCCTGCACCCATGCAGAACTCACTGACTTCATCCATTTCACCACTAACTTCCATCAGGCACTGAAATTCACCTGGACCATTTCCGACATCTCCCTACCGTTTCTGGACCTCACTATCTCCATCGCAGGTAACAGACTACTGACCGACATCTACTACAAACCCACTGACTCCCATGGCTATCCGGACTACACTTCCTCCCACCCTGCTTCCTGTAAGGACTCCATCCCCTACTCCCAATTCCTCTGTCTACGCCGCATCTGCCCACAGGATGAGGTGTTCCAAACCAGGGCATCGGAGATGTCCTCATTCTTTAGGGAACGGGGATTCCCCTCTTCGACTATAGATGATGCTCTCACCAGGGTCTCCTCTATATCCCATAGCTCCGCTCCCACTCCCCATCCCCCCACTCATAACACAGACAGAGTCCCTCTTGTCCTCACCTTCCACCCCACCCGCCGTCACATACAACAGATAATCCTCCGACATTTTCGCCACCTCCAACAGGATCCCATCACTGGCCACATCTTTCCATCTCCTCCCCTTTCGGCTTTCCGCAGAGACCGCTCCCTCCATAAATCCCTGGTCAAATCGTCACTTCCCACCGAAACCACCCCCTCACCCAGTACTTTCCCTTGAAACCGCAGGAAATGCCCTGTTTGTTGCTTTCCCTCCCACCTCGACTCCATCCAAGGACCCAAGCTGTCTTTCCAGGTGAGGCAGAGGTTCACTTGCACCTCCTCCAACCTCATCTATTGCATCCGCTGCTCTAGGTGTCAACTGCTCTACATCTGTGAGACCAAGCGCAGGCTTGGCGATCGCTTCACCCAACACCCCCGCTCGGTTCGCATTAACCAACCTGATCTCCCGGTGGCCCAGCATTTCAACTCCCACTCCCATTCTGAATCCGACCTTTCTGTCCTGGGCCTTCTCCATGGCCAGAGTGAGTCCCACCGCAAATTGGAGGAGCAGCACTTCATATTTCGCTTGGGCAGTTTACACCCCAGCAGTATGAACATTGACTTCTCCAATTTCAGTTAGTCCTTGCTTTCTCCCTCCTTCCCCTCCCCAGCTCTCCCACAGCCTACTGTCTCCGCCTCTTCCTTTCTTCTTCCCAACCACCACCCCCCCCCAGTCTGAAGAAGGGTCTCGACCTGAAACATCACCTATTCCTTCGCTCCATAGAGTTTCTCCAGCATTTTTGTCTACCTTGAATTTTTCCAGGATCTGCAATTCTTTCTTAAACAAGAATATAGTGGTAGTAATTTCATGTCCTTTGATGCTTCAATTATTCTGTTACAGAATACCTTGTTTAATTCTAGGTTTATTCCTGAATCTCCACGCTGGCTACTGTCCAAGGGAAGGGTAAAGGAAGCTGAATCAATAATTCGATTCATGGCAAAGAAAAATGGCATCACTCCACCAGCAGTACTTTTCACTGACGATGAGGTATCGGGGCAAGACCATTTATTTCATTGCTACGTGGTTGTTCAGTTCTTTAATACAGAGCAACACTTTCCTCTCAGTTATTTTCATATGGAGTGGATGTGGAGAGGATGTTTCCACTTGTGGGAGAGTCTGGGATCAGATGTCGTAGCCTCAGAATTAAAGGACGTTCCTGTCAGAGGGAGATGAGGCAGAATTTCTTTGTCATAGGGTGGTGAATCTGTGGATTATTTTGCCACAGAAGGCTGTGGAGGCCGTGAATGGATATTGTTAAGGCAGAGTTAGATAGATTCTTGATTAGTGCGGGTGTCAGGGGTTAGTGGGAAAATGCAGGAGAATGGGGTTAGGAGGGAGAGATTGATCACCCATGATGGAATGGCAGAGTAGACATGATGGCCGAATGGACTAATTCTGCTCTTATCACTTATGATAGTAAGATTAAACGAGAACTTACCAGTTTGAAGTTTGATCTTTATTTTATGAGTAATGTTTACGTGAAGAAGACCCCGTCCAGCCGCACACGCGTCAATCTTCAAAGCAGCGGAGTGAAAATCACAGACGATAATTACTGAAGTATGATAGTAAGATGCATAAAGACTTAGAACTACCAGCTCGATCCTTTTATGAGGGTGGGAGCGGAGGGCACGTAATCCCTCAACGTTACCCCTCATAAAATATAGATCAAACTTCAAACTGGTAAGTTCTCGTTTAATCTTACTATTTTACTTCGGAGTCACGTGAGTGACTACGTGAAGATTTCAAAGCTCTGTGATTTCACACCGTGGATTAAAATCCAGGTGCTCACTGCACTGATTGACTCTATTGAGTAAGCACAATCAACAATGCATAACCACAACATTAAATGTAATCAGTTAATGGTTTTATTTATTTTAACAAATTAACCCATTTATCATAATGGGGGATTTAATACTGAACCCAGCACGGCATCACCAACCACCCCGGGATCTTTAATCTCCTTATGGTAATACTTGTGAAACATCTGTTCACTTGCCCATCCTGCGGCCGCGAGGATAAGGTCTATTGGAACGTCTGAATCCCTGGCCGATGTTGATGCCGCCCTGGTGGAATGAGATTTTAATTTATCAGTATCAATACCTGAATAAATCAACACCTGTTTCAACCGTCTTGAAATTGTCTGTGTTGACACTTTCTTATGACTTTTATGACTAATAAAAAATGCTAATTCTGTGCCTCTTAAGATTCTGTTTGTTTCCATGTAACATCTTACATATGTTACTACACATAGCCATGGATCCGTAGGATATGCTGAAAACTCCCTTACATCCCGTGAACCCAGGTCTACTTTGCTTCAGTAAATCATAGACATAGAATGTAATGGCATCAGCCCCTACTTTCATTCTGTCAATTTAATTTCTGTAATGTTTGAACTCTCTGAGCTGAAACTAATGCCGTCAGCATAACCAATTTCATGGTGATTTCGGCTAATGACAGTTTCAATAGGATTCCAATCCCTCAGCAGCATCAGTACATCTTTTACATTCCAGATTTCTGTATACCTAGGTCTAGGAGGATTGGATTTGATAATTACCTTCATAAACCTACAGACCCAAGGATGTGATCCTATTGGATTTTGTTCTGATTCACTGCTTAATATGCAGTGTGCACTTCGTGCAGTATTGTTTGCACTATAACTTAATTTTTAATTCGCAGTAAAGAGTTGAAAGAAACTCTAATATATCTGAAATTTCTGCTGTGTTATATGCAATATTCTTTCCTGAACAAAACACCTCCTATTTCTTTATATAAGAAATGTACTGCTTCTGGGTACTATTCCTCCAGGCTGCTGCTATAACATCCACCGTACGGTCTGATAATCCTCTTCCAAGATATGGCCTTTTCAGAATCTGCAAATCAACAAACCAATACGATCATGTAAAGGATGTGGTTCATTAGTTACAGGGTTTACAAGCAGTTTCACCTGCTTTGGAATAACCATAAGGGGTTCTTTGATTATGTTTAACACCAGTGGATACCATAGCTGTGTAGGCCAATCTGGTACCACCAAAATCCCCGAGGCTGAGTCCTGTTTAATTTTCTGTATGCATCTATTGATTTAAACAAAATGGAGGAAATACATACAGAAACATATCACCCCAATGTAGCGAGAAAGCATCTACCGCTACTGCACCATGATCAGGTTCCCATGACACATACTTAGGCAATTGGTGATTTAGTCTTGATGCAAACAAATCAATCTTTGGCATTCCAAATCGTGTTACAATTTGCTTAAATATTTCCTGATGTAACATCCATTCTGTATTATCATTAAATTTACGTGATCTTTTGTCTGCAATTGTGTTAAATTTTCCTGGTAAATATATTGCTGACAGCCAGATTTTCCTGACAATACACCAGGTCCAAATTTCATTTGCCAATCTATCACATGATTCTGATTTGATACCACCCATGTGATTTATGTATGCTACAGCTGTAGTATTGTCAACCTGTACCTGAACATGCACATTTCCCATATTAGTGCAATAAGCTTTAAGGCCATGAAATGCTCCTAACAGCTCTAGGTCATTTATTCCTTAATTTTCAAGCAAAGGTACTTCATCGACATTCCACCTACCTCCACAGCTGGAAATCATGTTAGTTGCGCCCATCCAAGAGCACTTACATCAGTCTGTGGAATGACGGAAGGTGTTTCTACCAGAACTTTTCTGGAAGCATTAGAGACATTGTTAATCCACCATTTTACTTCGTAGTCACGTGAGTAACTACGTGAAGAACCCCGTCAGGGCGCATGCGCGTCATTACGTCTGACGCATTGGCGAGAACGGCAGCAGGAGCACGGAGCTCCTGCTGCAGGTGAGTAATTACAGCTCTACCAAAGTCGGGGAGACTTTGGAGGAGTTAGAGAAAAGTAGAGAAAGTGTTTCTGTGTGTTTTTTCCCCCACATACAGGAACAAGGAAAAGGTGCGGGCTGCTGCCGACAAGTCTCTGAAAGGCAGCCTGTCACCTCGGGGGAGTCGCAAGCCAGTAGCGGTGCGGCGACAGACTTGGCAAAGTGCCCAGCCGGGTACACAGCCAACGCCAGTCGGGCGGTAGGCATAACCCAAGTCTGTCAGGGCTATAGACTCCGCAGAGTCAGGCCACGGGAGTCCCGTCGGGGACAGGATACCGTTCCCCAGCGGTTATCCAAAAGGAGCAGCTCATACAGGGGCTGCTCCACAGAGACGCTCCAGGGGAGTAGTGCAAGCGCGAAGCCATAGGGAAGGCTCCGCTGGCAGTGCCTAGGAGAGGCCTGCTTCACAAAGCCACACTCCAGGAGGAGTAGTGCAGGCGTGAAGCCATAGGGAAGGCTCCGCTGGCAGTGCCTAGGAGAGGCCTGCTTCACAAAGCCACACCCCAGGAGGAGTTGTGCAGGCGGGAAGCCTTAGGGAAGGCTCCGCTGGCAGTGCCTAGTAGAGGCCTGCTTGAAAGCACCCTCTTTGCAAGAGGTGAGTGCAGAAGGGCAGATACGCTCTGACCCTGAGTCCGACGACTTCCAAAGGGAGGGCAGGCAGCTGCCAGAGCTGACACCGTGTGCAGCACGGTTTGCCATGTCATCAGACGCTGGTGAGCCTCTGGGTGAGGAACTTGCCACCAGCATAAAATATGCTTCACTCTGCCAGCCTGGCACAGTGCAACCGGCACAACTGTTTGGCGAGGATTTCGCAAAGCAGGTGAAGGAGCTGGAGGAGGAGGCCAAGATGGTGGGCTTGATTAAGCAGCCAGCAGCCAACATATCCACCAAAGAGTATACCTATAAGCGAGGAGACTGGTCCGGGCAAGGGACGAGTCCAGCTACGATGCAGCGCAGTTGGCGTTCGGCTGTAGCAACGCCAGGGAAGGTGAGAAGTCATGATGAGAAGTCGGCATGATGAGAAGTCGAGGGCATGTGCTCATGGCTTAACTAGATAATATCTTGATTGTAGAACAATCAAAGGAAACAGCTGAAGCATCAGTGGCAGTTGGGAAAAAAACATTTTTAAATTGGGTTTCATAAGCTATCCAGAGAAATCTAAATTTATACCTGTGACACAAATTGACTAGTTGGGTTAACAATAGACTTAATCAACATGATTGTGATCTTGCCCAGGCAAAAAAGGGTAGAGCTAATTAAGAGCTGTATCAAGTTAATTGCTGACACACAGCCTTCAATTAGCCAGGTGACAAGTCTGCTGTGGTAATTGCTGGCAGCATTTCCAGCAGTTCAATATGGCCACTTTATTATCTACAATTACAAAGGTCAAAGGAACAAGCATTGAGGATACATTGGGGTCATTATAATAGACCTATGCTTCTATCAATAGAGTCTGTTGCTGTTGTACAATGGTGGATTCAGCATGTGTACACTAGTAGTTCCAAAGTGTTATTGGACCAAGCTTCCATGATTTGCAGACAGATGTCAGAGCACTTAGGTAGGGTGCTACTGATACAAGATCCAGCTGTGGAGACAGCTGAACATTGCTTCTGCAAACATGGGGATAACCAAGAGTATTTTATGGACTCAAGGCTTATGGCACAAACTAAACTACTTTGAATGTGCAGTGCAAAATAGACAACACTACAGCAGTTGCTGATATGAATTACATGGGTGGAATAAAATCGTTATCATGTGACAGGTTGGCAAATACAATTGGACCTGGAGTAGGGATAGAGAGATTTGGATTGGAGCTATCTATCTGCCAGGTAAACTTAATGTAGTACCAGATGGCAGGTCACGAAAATGACGTGATAATACAGAGTGGATGTTCAACCAGGATGTGTTCAAGAACATAGTACTTCTATATCGAAGGCCAAAATATGTTTCATGGGAACCAGATTCAGGGGCAGTGGCAATTGATGCTTTTTCACTAAATTGGGATGATATGTTTGTGTACATTTTCCCACCATTCTGCCTCATGGTGTTTGAAAAAATCAAGCAGGATGCCGCTTCAGGGGTTTTGGTGATAGCAAATTGCCCGATTCAACCATGGTTCCTTTTCAGGTTACAGATAGCGATCCAACCTCCTTTTGATGATTCCAAACAGTAGGAATTTGCTGGAGCATCCAGGAACGCGTTAAGTTCAACTGTTATGTGATCGTATTGATCTGTTAATTTGCAGGTTTGTAAGAATGCCTTACATTGGTCGAGGACTTTCTAGGCCAACGGTGGATATACTCACTGCAGCCTGGAGAAAGAGTACTCAAAAGCAGTATATGACTTATGTAAAAAAAAAATTAAAAAAAGGGAACAATATTGTGTTCAAAAGAATATGCAATATGATATTGTAATTATTGAAAATGTGTTAGAGTTTTATCTACACTTTATTATGATGAGGGGCATAGCTATAGTGCTATCAATACAGCTAGAAGTGCTTTGTCAGCATATCTTGTAATAGGTACACGGACACAAAGTATAGGATCTCACCCTCTCATATCTAGGTTGATGAAAGGAATCTTTAATTCCAAAATGCCTAAGCCTAGGTATATGGTAATCTACGATGTAAGCGTTGTTCTTAACATGCTTCGTCATTGGGTCCCTGTCACGTCTATAATTTTGCTGAATTGGCTATGCTAATGGCATTGGTGTCAGTACAGAGAGTGCAGACTTTGCAAAAACTTCAGTTCGAGAGAATGGAAGTGACTACAGAGAATGTTCTGTTTTATATTTCTGACCTGCTCAAACAAAGCAGGCCAGGTGTGACAGGATTTAAGATTGTGTTCTCAGCATATCCTACAGCTCCATGTTTATGTGTAAGGACACATTTGTTACATTACATTGAAGCCACAAGGGCTTTAAGACAAGAAGAAACAGGATTATTTGTCAGTTACAAGAAGCCAACATAAAAGAGTGGCAGTTCAGACTATCTCAAGGTGGTTAAAGCAAGAGTTGGTTCAGGCAGGAATTAACATTTATGTGTTTACATCTCATTCCACTAGTGCAGTAGCAACATCTGCGGTCAGGGCGATGGACGTTCCCATCGACCATATATTAAAAGCCGCAGGTTGGAAAAATGAACTTGTGTTTCAGCAATGCTACCATCGGCCGATTGCCGATGGAGGGCTGATTGCCAACTCAATATTGAGTGCTGTTGCTATTGTTTAAAGTCTGTTTTCAATACTGTTTCATTCTGTTTCGTTTGTTGCCCCTACATTAAGAGGGTTTATTGGTTGTTTTATGACCAAAAATAAAACTGTTTTGTTTTGGCATGATATGCAATGTCATGTTTACAGCATTATTGATGATACTCAGAGTCAATCGATGCAGTGAGAAGCCGGGATTTTGATCTGCGGCATAAAAATCACAGCTTTAAAATCTTCACGTAGTCACTCACGTGACTCCGAAGTAAAATAGTAAGATTAAATGAGAACTTACCAGTTTGAAGTTTGATCTTTATTTTATGAGGAGTTACGTTGGTGATTACGTGGCCGCCACGCCCAACCCTCTCTCATAAAAAAAGGTCATAATAGTAGTTCTCATGTTGATCATCTTAATATGTTACTTCAATTATGGTGTTGTCTGTGATTTCATACCGCTGCTTTGAAGATTGATGCGCATGCGCCCTGACGGAGTTCTTCACGTAATCACCAACGTAACTCCTCATAAAATAAAGATCAAACTTCAAACTGGTAAGTTCTCATTTAATCTTACTATTCTATTTCTGTAATGGATCCAATTGTTAATTTCATGGGCCTGTCAAAATGCCCTGTATTCATTTTTAATGCTTGTACCTTAGCCCTCTGTAAACATTGATAATGCAATGGTCCAAACCTGACAGCTGGAAACCCAGCAATTAATTTGCCCAGCCAGCTTGCCACTTCTCTAATTGAAGGCTTGTCCTCGTTTATGAGTTTAGTGCAATCTTCAATTAGAGCAGACTCGCTTGCCAGGAAGCTACAGAATAACAACCTTACTAACTTCTGGAAAGAGGTCAAAGTAATGAATAACAGTAAAACACCCCTACCGTCTGACATTGAAGGTGTTAGTAGCCCAGAAAAAATAGCTGAGAGTTGGCGTGAGCACTACCGTAACCTGTTTAACTGTTAAAAGTAACCCAGTTAGAATCAATCATGAACATATTGATCTCTCTGTAGATATGGTAGTTAGGGCAGCAGATGTCTATGATGCCATTAACATGTTGGATAACAACAAAGCCTGCGGTATTGTAAAGGATTGATAACGAGGCATCGTTACTTTACTATCTTTATTCATACTGGATCATTATACATTGCACTAGCTGTACGTGGTCTGTCACAGGAACTAGAGAGCGATCTGTGGGTGGGGAGGTTGTAGTTATACTTGTGATATGGGGAGTGGTTAGTAGGTATGAGGTCACTATGTTAAAGGCACATGCATATCTCATCTACATCCTTCCTCTCCGAAACGACAGGCAAATACAATGGTGACATGGCGACCACGGCTCATGCGCTAGGATCGCTAGGCAACATCGCCATAGCGGTCAGGCGGTTTGACAAGACGTCCCGCCCGGGTTCGCGTCTCGCCATCCACCCTTCCTGCAGGAGGAAGAGGCACCAGCGGGGACAGACGAACCTGAAAGTGAGAAACGGGAGGAAACGGAAGAGACCGCGGCACCGAAACTGGAGGGGATGCGGGGCCGGGACCGGGAAGAGCGCGGGGGGGCGAGCGAGGACTAGTCGGAGTGTGACGGAGCGGAGGGGGCGAAGGAGGAGCAGACCGAGGCATGTCAGGAATCACGGGCAGGGCAACGGCCGGACGCGAAACAGGCAGCGGGGGAGCAAAGGGATCGGCGGCAGGAGGACGCGGCTCGTGGACGAGCCGAAGGTGCTGGCGGGACCGTCGGTAAATGGTCCCAGCGTAGTCGACGAAATAG
The DNA here is from genome assembly GCA_038087875.1 of Malacoraja senta. Lineage (NCBI taxonomy): Eukaryota > Metazoa > Chordata > Chondrichthyes > Rajiformes > Rajidae > Malacoraja > Malacoraja senta. Next base: position 33,338 of record JAXLNO010003532.1, read on the forward strand.
GACCTGGGCGACCCCGCAGAGCCGACGACAGTAGCGAGCTTGGAGTGACCGGGAGTGGTCTGCATACGGACTACCTGACCGGGGAAGAGGGGCGGCAGCGGGTGGCAGGACCTGTCATGGGACCGCTTTTGGACGTCGTGCCTGAAGGCAATTCGTTTCTGAACCGCCGCCGGTGGGAGGACCGAGGGTATGAGGGAGCGCTGGGCCACCGGGAGTGGGAGCCTGGTAGCGCGAGACAGGAGCCGCTGAGCAGGTGAACCCATGGCAGAGTCGCGGGAAATGTTCCGAAGGCTGAGGAGGGCCAGGTGGAAGTCGGAGTTAATGCCACCACACTGTTCCAACAAGTGCTTAGCACTGCGGACCGCGCGCTCGGCCAAACCGTTGCTTTGCGGGTACTCCGGGCTGCTGGTGAAGTGGCGAAAGTTCCATCTGGAAGCGAACGCTTTAAACTCGGAGCTCGTGAACTGGCTGCCATTGTCCGACTGCAAGCTTGCCGGGGGGCCAAAAGTGCTAAAGTGAGGGGACAACCTGTCGATGACGGCCGAAGAGGTCACGGAAGGCAGCCGGTCAACCACAAACCAGCTGGAGTAGGAGTCAACGAGTACCAGGAAATGTTTGCCCCGCCACTCGAAAATGTCTGTGGCGAGCGCCATCCAGGGCAGTCCGGGCGCGGGCTGCTGTAGAAGCGGCTGACGCTGCTGATGGGGGGCGCGGCTGTTGCAGGTGGAACACGATGAGACCCTCTCCCGGATGTACTTGGCCATATCCGGCCAATAGAACTGGCTCTTGGCGAGAGACAAAGTGGCTTCGGCCCCAGTGTGACCGCGGTGTGAGACTTGAAAATATCGGTCGTGCAGCGCCGCGGGCACGACCACTTTGTGACCCTTCACCACCACGCCGTCGTGCAATACAAGCTCGTCCCGAATCAGGAAGTCGGGCACGGCTCCAGCCGGCAGTGCCGAGCGACGGTCAGGCCAGCCCTGCTGGATGACGGCAGACAGCTGTTGCAGGGCAGGGTCGTTGGTAGTGTGTTCAACCAGGGACTTCATCTGTGGCGAGGGGACGAAGTTCAATCGTAGTACTAGTAACTCAGACATTTCGTATTGGTGGCGAGCAGTGGACGTCAGCGGGGCGCGAGACGTGTCGGCTACGAACATGTCCTTCCCCTTACGATAAACCACCGTGAACGTGAAACGCTGGAGCTGCAGCAGCATGCGCTGCAGACGTGATGAGGCCACATGGATCGGTTTGTTGAGGATGGTAACAAGTGGTTGATGGTCAGTTTCAACGGTGAAAGTGTTGCCCACGATGTAGTCCCGGAATTTGGAGCAGGCAAACACCACGGCCAGTAGCTCCTTCTCAATCTGCGCGTAGTGCTGTTCGGTGGCGGTCATGGTGCGGGACGCGAAGGAGACAGGCAGCTGCAGGCCGTCATGGACCTGGAGGCAGGCTGCACCGAGTCCGAATTGAGAGGCGTCGCAGGTGAGGACAATGGGATGCTGCAGGTCAAAGAACTTTAGCGTGGGTGTGCTGATCAGTTTAGACTTAAGAATGTCAAATGCCTTCTGATGATTGGGTAACCAAAGCCAGGAAGTGTCCTTTTTGATCAGATCCCTCAGGGGAGCGCTGAGCTCGCTTAGGTCGGGGATGAACTTCCCCAGGTAGTTTACCAAGCCGAGGAAGCGTTGCAGACCTGCCACGTTAGTAGGAGGCATCCCTGAGATGGCAGCCGTTTTCTGCGGGTCTGGCTTTAGCCCCTCAGCGGTGAATACATGTCCAACATAGGTGACCTCCGAGACGCGGAATCGGCACTTCTTGGGGTTCAGTTTCAAGTTGATTTGCCTGGCCCGGTCCAGGATCAGGCGGAGGTTGACATCGTGTTCGGCAACATCCTTACCGTAAACGAGGATGTCGTCAACAATTATGGCGCAAGGCAGATCTGAAAACAACTGTTCCATGGTTCGCTGGAATACCTCACTGGCAGAGTTGATTCCGAAGGGCATTCGGAGGAACCGAAACCTTCCGTAGGGGGTGGCGAAGGTTGTCAAAATGGACGACCGCTCGTCCAGTGGTATCTGCCAGAATGAGCTTTTGGCATCGAGGACCGAAAAGACCGTTGCTGGACCAACCCGTGCAGCGACGTCTTCCACCGTTCTCATAGGGTAGTGAGGGCGCCGAATGGCCAGGTTGAGGTCTCTGGGGTTGATGCAGATGCGTATCTCGCTCATGTCCTTTTTAGCAGCAACAACCATGGAAGAGACCCAGCTGGTGGGCTCGACGACCGCCTTTAGGACGCCCATTTGTACCATACTGTGTAGGGTCGCCTCCACTTTGTCCCTCATGGCGAAGGAAATACGGTGAGGAGCATGGACCACAGGAACGATCTTATGGTCCACTTCAATCTTGTAGCTGCAGGGTAGTTTGCCTAGCTTATCATCAAAGCGGTCGGGATACTCGGCCAGCGGGTCCATAAGAGCCTGCACGTGGTGGATGTCCCGGTGGAAGGACACCAGTCCCATTTCCTGGCATGCCTGGATCCCCAGCAGGGGAACGCATCTTCGATTGAGAAAGAAGGTGAGGGGCCGAGTGGCCTTCAGTATCTTACAGTGTAGTGTGGCCTTGCCCACAGGAGTAAGGATCTCCCCACCGTAGGCATGCAGGTTTGAGCTCTGAGAAAATATCTGCTCATTAGTTCTTATCTGGTTGAAAAGGGATGTTGACATAACATTGGTAACCGCCCCAGTGTCGATTTTGGCCGTGAAGGTCGAGTTGTTCACAGTGACTTGCACAGAAGGATCCGTTATCATAGCAGGTGCGTCCACCACGGTAAACAAGCTGGTTTCCCCCTGAGAGGAGTTAGATGTAGGAACAGAATGTTCATCGGAATAGTGCTGGGAGCTGAGCTCATTATCCGACTGTAGAAGGTTGTTTAAATTTTGCCTTCGAGCAGCGACAGGCTTCCCACGGGAACGACAAGCTGCAGCAAAATGGTTCAACTTGTTGCAGGAATTGCAATTCTTCCCTAGAGCAGGGCATACATTGAACTGATGAGTTGTGAAGTTGCAATTAGGGCACCTTTGCTGGGTGCCTCCCCTTGTAGCAGCACCGAACCCCGGGGCGCGTCCCCCTCGAGCAGCGAGCGACACTGGGGGTCGCGACTGGGGTGCGTTCATGAGATAGCTAGGAGTGCTGGCAAAGTTAATCGCCTGTTCAGCCGGCGGCGCCGCCGCGGAAACAGCGTCAGCTAAGCGAGTAGCGTGCATTGCATCGGCCAAGGTCAGATCCGGCTTGCGAAGTAGTTCGGACCTGAGCTTCTCATCACGGAGACCGTAAACTAGTAGGTCCCTGATGACATTATCGGGGGTCCACGTCTCGAGGCGGCAGCGCCTGCCCAGGTCCCGCAGCGCAATGACATAGTTCTCAGCAGATTCCCCAGGGAGCTGACGCCGCGCGAACAGTTTAAAACGTTCTAAAATGCAATTAGTCGGAATGTCACAAATAGCGTCAAACTTAGCCAACAGACATACCGGGTCCCGAGCTGTTTCTCCAGCAGCGTAGACGAAGAAGTCAGAGCGAGTCAAGGCGTCGGGACCAGCCAAGTTGAGAAGCAGTGAGGCTTTGAGAGCGGGGGTGGCGCCAGGATGGGCAATCGTGAAATAGTGTTCAAAGTCACGTTTGAATATGTCCCATCGAAGGGCGATGTCGAAATCAAAAACGAGCGCATCGGGCTTACGGGCAGAAGAGGCCATAACAAGAAACAGTTAGGGGGGGAAACAAAAAACTGGGTCAAAATTAAATGATAAACCGATAAACAGGAGGCGCAAGGTAAGTTATTTGACACTTCTGACACCATGTAAAGGATTGATAACGAGGCATCGTTACTTTACTATCTTTATTCATACTGGATCATTATACATTGCACTAGCTGTACGTGGTCTGTCACAGGAACTAGAGAGCGATCTGTGGGTGGGGAGGTTGTAGTTATACTTGTGATATGGGGAGTGGTTAGTAGGTATGAGGTCACTATGTTAAAGGCACATGCATATCTCATCTACAGGTATGGACTGCATTACTGCAGAACATCTAAAATATGCCAGCTATAAGCTCTGCCCTTTGCTTTCCATGTGCTTTAATGGTTGTCTGGTTCATGGTGTCCTGTCAAATGCTATTATGTCTGTAATGTTAGTGCCTGTGCTTAAAGATAAGGCTGGTAAGCTCAACAGTATTGATAATTACCGACCTATTGCATTAGCCAGTATCTTATCTAAACAACTGGAGAGAATACTGTTGACAAAGCTAGAAATGTATGTCCTTACTACTGACAATCAGTTTGGGTTCAAAAGAAAACATGGAACTGACCTGTGTATCTATGCTCTTAAAGAGATTGTGTTCAGGTACACAAGCCTGAATTCATCTGTATTTTTATGTTTTATTGATGCGTCCAAGGCATTTGATAGAATTAATCATGAACAATTGTTTGTAAAATTGCTAGATAGAGGTGCCCCTAAATTCTTAGTGAGAATTTTAGTGTTTTGGTATGCCCATCAAACGTTTCAGGTTAAATGGGACAATGTTGTATCTGCTCCATTCTGTGTTAGTAACGGAGTGCGGCAAGGAGGAATTTTGTCTCCTATTTTATTTAATGTTTATATGGATGAATTGTCAAATCAGTTAAATAAGTTAAAAACTGGCTGTCTTGTGGGCAACACTATGGTTAATCATCTTATGTATGCAGACGACCTGGTCCTGCTCTGTCCATATAGTGTTGGGCTGCAGCAGATGCTGAAGGTGTGCTCTCAGTATGGCCTTGATTATGACATAAAGTATAACGCTAAGAAAAGCCGCATAATGATAGTTAGAAGCGCTGAGGACAGGAAATCAACTTTTCCGACTTTTTATTTGTCAGACAGTCCTCTTGCTGTGTGTGAGGAAATTAAATACCTAGGTCATGTCACATCCGATGACTGGACGGATGACAAAGACCTCTACCGACAGCGCTGTCACATTTATCTTCAAGCTAACATGCTTATAAGGACGTTTTATATGTGCTCTGACTCTGTGAAGTGTTCACTGTTCAGAACCTACACCACACCGTTATATACTGCTCAATTGTGGTCTAATTATAAGAAAAAGAGTATGCAGAGGCTCAAGGTAGCATACAATGATGCAATGAGGTTGCTACTTCGTGTCCCTAGATGGCATAGTGCCAGTCAATTGTTTGTGTCCACTAGAGTGCCAACCTGTGAGGCACTCTTAAGACAGCTGATGTTTAGTTTTATGTGTCGCCTGGATAAGTCAGAGAACCACATAATTGAAGCCCTAGTCAGCCCTCTGAAAAGCTGCTATAGATTCACTTCTAGGCTAAGACGGCATTGGTGCAATAGCTTGTATATCTTATAGGCTAATGCAATTTTATATGTATTTTTGTATCTCCTTATACTGTTTGATGTGTTCTATGGACCTGTGTCTGAAATAAAGCTTTTAAATTAAAAATTAACTGCAGCCTTCTCTTTTGGAAAGGTGATTACCATGTGTTCAGAGTTAATTGTGAACCCTAGCTAATCAATTAATCTTGCTTGGTAACAATTTTGATTTTTGTAGGTGAATAATGAAACCCATTTTTTCAAAATGTATTTGACTCTAGATACTGACAATTTTGCAGTAGCCAAAGTGTCCCGCACAATCAGAATATCATCTAAATAAATCATTAATACATGGCCCTCGGCTCTTAGCAGAGCTAAAATTGGTTTGAGTAATTTAGTGAATAATCTTGGTGCTGAAGTCAGGCCATTGGGCAATGCTTTAAATTGCCATAACTGACTCATCCATCTAAATTTCAAATATCTTTGATCATTACCATGCATTGCCACAGAATAATATGCATTTTGCAGATCTGTGCTTGCCATGTAGCAATTCTTTGTGACCAGCTGAATGGCATTAGTAAATGTTTCCATTTTGAAATGTTTCTATTGTACATAAAGGTTAAGATTTGTCAGATCTGAAATGATTCTACATCCACCATCCTTTTTTTTTTAAGGAAAATATTTGACCACTGATGGTGTTGTTCTACTGACTTTTCTATTACCCCTTTTCCGCATAAAATTTTCAATTCTCCCTTGATCAACTTATTCTCTTCCTTTGAGAAAATCCTTGCCCAGTTTGAATCTACCTGTGGGGGTTCTTTATAAATCATCTGCCCCACCAGGAGTTCTAAAGTTTTGACCCTTGCAGTGCAATATTCTTTCCTGCCTGAGGAGGGTATACCTCCGGGTTTGACTCATCCGAGTGTACAGGTCGGACCGACTTTTGTCCAACCTTGCGCCCCACCGCCGGCGGTTTAACGGCACACTCGACCGCAACGGGAGTTAATGGCTTCGCTGCCACTGACTCCGCTGACTGATGCCCGCTACCCTTAGGATCTGGGGTTTTACAATGGTGCATCCCTGGCCGCCTCTCCTTCCCCTTTCTCCATAATAAACTTGTGTGGAGCTCCACCAACAAGTCTGCACGGGAAGGAAACGCTCCTGTAAGTGAAAGTAACCCACTTACCTTCTGACTTTTGCTTTATTTTTGCTTTACTCACCAGTCAGAGGAGCTCCTGCTCCTCCACACACGGTCATGAACGCTATACGTCTGATCGATATGACGCGTGTGCAGCTGGACGGGGTCTTCTTCACGTAGTCACTCACGTGACTCCGAAGTAAAATATCTATTCATAAGGTGATTACTCCTTGATATTGAGCCTTCTCTACCTTTCAGTTTGAAGAAGGGTTCCGACACAAATCGCAACCTATTCCTTTTCTCCAGATGCTGTCCGACCTGCTGTTACTCCAACATTTTGCTATAAACCAGCATCTGCAGTTCTTCCCTACAGAACTGCTTGATATTGTTTCGTCTGACAAGCCTGTCCCACTTCCTTTGTTTTTTTGTTATCCACTTGTTTTCAGATGATAAGTCTTCACCAAGTTAATCAATCATTAAAAATTTAATAATGTAAACCTGACTTCACCCAAAAACAAAAGGACGTACATTTTCAACCAGACTTCACTGCAAACAAAATTAGGCATGAATATCCTGACAAATATGCAGCTGTATTATAACAACAGCACAAATAGGGCAGCACGGTGGCGCAGCGGTAGAGTTGTTGCCTGACAGCACCAGAGACCTGGCTTTGATCCTGACTATGGGTGATGTCTGTACGGAGTTTGTACGTTCTCCCTGTGACCTGAGTGGATTTTCTCCGGGAGCTCCGGTTTCCTCCTACACTCCAAAGACGTATAGGTTTGCAGGGTGATTGGCTTGCTAAAATTGTAAATTATCCCTGATGTGTTGGATAGTGTTGTGTGTGGGGATCGCTGGTCGGCGCAGACTCGTTGGGCCGAAAAGCTTGTTTTCTGCGCTGTATCTCTGCACTAAACAAAACTAAAGGAGATCAACATGAACTGTGTGTCGTAACCTCTCACAGGATACAATTATTTTTGATTTTTTTATTAGCAGTAATTTGGAGATAAGATCGCATTTGCCCCGTTCCATTATAAGAGGTTCAGGTTTATTAGTGTCGGGTGTATGGAAGTACAGTGAAATGTTTTGTTTTGGCTGCTATCCAATCAAGTCAGATAATGCTATCCATAAATACAATCAAACCAAACTCAAGCACAATAGGTTGAGCAAAGATACAGAATGCAGAATGTAGTTCTCAGCATTATAGATATACATTACATAGGATCACTCAGATCATTAGCAAGATTGTTTCACTAATTCTCTCTCTGATTCTTGCCATTTTCCCATGGGCTTCATCCTATAAACATTTATTAGTAGAAAACAGCTCTATTACGTGATATTGAGAAAGAAAAAATATTGAGCTTTTGAGTTGGATTTTACTTTAGACTTTATTTTTTTAATTTTTTTTTATATTTAAATTTTTATTAGAGGTTTCTGCATATCATAGTCCAAACCAATACAAACTTTGTTTAACGATTACATATTAAGTATCCAGGGTTCCGGGGATCCAGTTACCTAAGTAGCTGGGGTCCTCCTTTATCGGTTACATATTAACATTACCTCTAATTATTTATTTATGTTTATAGATAAGAAAAATAAAGAAATAAAGAGAAGAAATTAGAAAAAAAATAAGATAAACTATCAATAATACAACTTAGGAGATAGGTCCGTAGGTCAGAAAACATAACTATGCATCTAGTCCTGGGTTCAGGTTTCAGTCAGGCCTCCGCGCCGGCCCAGTCTACCCCTTCAGATAATCTATAAATGGAGACCATATTTTAGTAAATAATTCTGGTTTGTCAATTAAGACATATCTAATTTTTCACAAATGTAAGGTCTCCGACATCTCCATAATCCACATCTTAATTGTGGGGGTTGCAGGATTTTTCCAAAATTTTAATATTAATTTTTTCCCAATTATTATACTGTAATCAAGGAAATTTCTTTGGTTTGTTGTAAGTTTTAGGTATTGTTCTGATATGCCCAATATTATTCATTTAGGATCGGGATCCAGTTGAGTATTAGCAACTACAGAGATTATTTTAAAAATATCCGTCCAGTACTTTTTAATTTTTATACAATTTACAAAAGTATGGATTAAATTAGTATTGGCATTTTATCACAGATAGGAGAGATTTTAGGAAAGATTCTATTTAATTTTGTTTTTGAATAATGCAGTCTATGTAGTACTTTAAATTGTATTAAAGAATGTCTGGTATTTAATGTGCATTGATATATATGTTGCAGACTTTCATCCCAAATATCTTTTGTTATGGGTTGGGCTAATTCCTTTTCCCATGCTAGTCTATATAATTCCGTCGACGGAATCTCACTGTCTAAAAGAGTATTATAAATGTAAGATATTAATTTAACTGTATTAGGGTGTTTATTCCGACATTCATCTAGAATCTCTGGTTCTCTAGTTCTGTATTCTTGTGTATGTGATTTAACATAATCTTTAAGTTGTAAGTATCTAAAAAAATTATTTAAATGTAATCCATAATTCTGTTGTAGTTCCTGAAACGAGAGAAAAATACCATTTCTATAAAGATGTCCCATCTTTTTAATTCCATGATTTTTCCATTATACAAAACCTTTATCCAACACTGAGGGTTTAAATGAAGGATTATTTGCAATGGGGAGAGAAAGTGATAAATTATCCAATTTTAATGTCTTTTTTAGTTGTTTCCAAATTCGAATACCACTATATATTATAGGGTTTTCACTATAGATTTTTTAATTCAATGTTGTAGGAGCTAACAGGATCGGCCCAATTTCAAAAGGCAAACAATCTTCCTTTTCCATCTTTAACCAGTCTGGTTGTTGATCCATATCTTCCAACCAAAAATTCATATTTTTGACATTAACTGCCCAAAAATAAAGTAAAGAATTTGGTAAAACTAATCCTCCTTTGGTCTTGGGTTTGCATAGGTGTTTTTTGCTTATTCTGTGGTTCTTATAATTCCAAATAAAACTTGTCACTATAGAGTCAACTTTTTTAAAGAAATTTTTTGGGAGATATATTGATTGAAATAGGTATAGCAATTGCGGAAGGAAAATCATTTTTATAGCATTAACTCTACCGAGCATTGAAATGAGAAGTGTTTTCAAGTATTGGATATTCTTATGCAATTTATTAAGTAAAGGCATGAAATTTGAGACAGAGGACAGAGGACAGAGGACAGAGGACAGAGGACAGAGGACAGAGGACAGAGGACAGAGGACAGAGGACAGAGGACAGAGGACAGAGGACAGAGGACAGAGGACAGAGGACAGAGGACAGAGGACAGAGGACAGAGGACAGAGGACAGAGGACAGAGGACAGAGGACAGAGGACAGAGGACAGAGGACAGAGGACAGAGGACAGAGGACAGAGGACAGAGGACAGAGGACAGAGGACAGAGGACAGAGGACAGAGGACAGAGGACAGAGGACAGAGGACAGAGGACAGAGGACAGAGGACAGAGGACAGAGGACAGAGGACAGAGGACAGAGGACAGAGGACAGAGGACAGAGGACAGAGGACAGAGGACAGAGGACAGAGGACAGAGGACAGAGGACAGAGGACAGAGGACAGAGGACAGAGGACAGAGGACAGAGGACAGAGGACAGAGGACAGAGGACAGAGGACAGAGGACAGAGGACAGAGGACAGAGGACAGAGGACAGAGGACAGAGGACAGAGGACAGAGGACAGAGGACAGAGGACAGAGGACAGAGGACAGAGGACAGAGGACAGAGGACAGAGGACAGAGGACAGAGGACAGAGGACAGAGGACAGAGGACAGAGGACAGAGGACAGAGGACAGAGGACAGAGGACAGAGGACAGAGGACAGAGGACAGAGGACAGAGGACAGAGGACAGAGGACAGAGGACAGAGGACAGAGGACAGAGGACAGAGGACAGATATTGTCACATACACCAATTGGTGTAGTGAAATGCGACTTGCCAATGCAGCACATGAATAAAGATAATACACATTAAAGAATTTAACAGAATTTAACAATAAACATAAAAACATCCCCCCACAATGGTTCCCACTGTGGGGGAAGGCAGCAAAGTCCAGTCCCATCCCCAATTCACCCATAGTCGGGGCCTATTGAGGCCTCTGCAGTCGCCGCTACGGCAGCCCGATGCTTCAGGCCCTCTCGCCGGATGATGGAGCTCTGGCGTCGGGTGAACACTCTCAGCGGCCTGGAGTGTCTGGAGCGGCCGCTTCCTCCCAGTAGACTGCGGCTCCCGAAGTCCACGAGCCGCGCTGGTCGATGCTCCGACTTTGGCGATCTCGTCGTCAGATACCAGGCTCCGCGTTGTTTAAAGCTCAGCGCCGCCCGTGGCTGGAAGCTCCGCAGACCACAGACCGCAGCTCTGCGATGTTGGTGCCGGCGGTCACAGCACTCTGGAGCTTGCAGCACGGCGACCCGGGTAAGGCATCGCCCACTCCGCGATGGTGCTTCAGCGCTGTGCCGCTGCCGGAGCTGAAGTCCTGGCCGGTCCCGGCAGGAAAACGCTGCTCCAGTCTGCCCGTAGGCCGCAAGGAAGGGGCGAAGATACGGCTCGGAGAAAAACCGCATCTCCGACCAGGTAGGGACTGAGAAGAATAGTTTCCCCCTTTCCCCACCCCCCACCCCCCACATAAAAAGACTAAAAGACCTCCAAACAAAACACTTTTAACTAACTAAAAATAAAAAAGGGTGAAAAGACTAACAGCTGCTGGCAGGGCAGCCATACTCGACGGCGCCCCAGGTGGATTTAAATAAAGTATATTTCTTTGTCACATAAATTCCAAGGTATTTAAATTTTTCATTGACTATTCTAAAAGGTGAGTGTTGCAATATATATGTTGGGTTCCGTTATTGGCATAATCTCACTTTTATTCCAATCAATTCTATATCCCGAAAATAAACCAAATTGAGTTATAAGATTTAACAAGTTTGGGATGCTGATTTCTGGATTTGTAATATATAATAATACATCGTCTGCATACAGAGAGATTTTATTAACTGTATTTATAGTATTATACCCATATATTTCTGGATGTGCTCTAACTCTTTCTGCTTTCAATAGCGAGGGCAAATAGTAACGGGGATAACGGGCATCCTTGTCTGCAACCTTTAGATAAATCAAATTTTGTTGATAACATTTGATTTGTCATTATTCTAGCTGTTGGGTTAGTGTATAACAGCTTAACCCATGTGCAAAACCTCTCACCCAATTGAAATGTTTCCATCACCGAAAATAAATAGGGCCATTCCACTTGATCGAATGCTTTCTCAGCATCTAACGAGATGACTGCTAGATCTACATTAGCTATTCTATTTGAGTATATAATATTAAATAATCGTCTCCGATTATAATATGAATAGCGTTTTGGAATAAAGCCTGTTTGGTCAGGGTGTATTAATTTATGAATCACTAAACTTAATCTATGGGCTAAAATTTTGGCTAATATTTTCTGATCGGTGTTTAAGAGAGCAATTGCTCTATATGAACCTGGGACTTCAGGGTCCTTATCCATTTTGGGTATAAGTATTATTGTTGAATCATTTAAAGTTTCTGGTAATTTCTGTTGCATGAAAGCATGAGGTGTAGAGAAATCAGATCATGAAATTTTTTGTAAAATTCGCTATTTAAACCATCAGGGCCAGTGGCCTTTCCATTTTTTAAAGATCTAATAGATTCTTCAATATCTTTTACTGATATTTCAGCCCCTAATAATTCCCTCTCTTTCAGATCTAAACCTGCAAGATTACATTTCTGTAAAAATGATTCCATTCCTGCAGACCCCACTATCGTTTTGGTTGAGTAAAATGTTTGATAGTATTGAGAAAATCTAGCATTAATATCCCTGGGTAATGTTAGTATTTCTCCCGTACCTGATTTAATTTTATAAATTGTTTTTTCCCCTTCCTGTTTCCGGAGCTGATGTGCAGGTAATTTTTGTGGTTTATCACCGAACTAAAAGTGTAGTTCTTCAGTATTTTGATAAAGTTTTATGATTTAATCTGAATATATTTGATTTAACTTATATTTGAGTGCAGCAATTTTATTATGTATTATCGTAGAGGCGCGATTGCGTTTTCCATATCTAATTGCCTTATCTCCATTTCCAATTCCTGTTTGGCACGGTTCTTTTTATTACGAAAGGCTTGCGCGGAGATTAACGCTCCTCGTATAAATGCTTTAAATGTTTCCCAAAGAAGGGAGGCAGATATTTCATGGCAGTCATTAGTCTCGAAAAACATATTTATCAGTGTGATAAGGTATTCACAACAAGCTTTATCATTTAAAATTTGAGGATTAATTCTCCATTGTGTCTGCTTCTCAGTCATTCCACTTAGTTTGATCATAAATGTTAAAGGAGCGTGGTCCGAAATTATAATATTAGGATATTTCGAATTATAAGTAAATGGGATAAGCTTAGAGTCTACTAAAAAGTAATCTATCCTTGAGTAAGTTTTATGTACCGGTGAGTAGAATGAATATTCCCTTCCGGATGGGTTTTCAATTCTCCAAACATCTTTGATATTAGTAGAATTAATGTATGAATTTAATAATTCGCTTGTCTTGGATTTTGCTTTTCTTTGTCTTGACGATCAGTCTAGATAAGAGTCTAGTGTACAATTTAAATCTCCACCAATTATCAAGTTATGTTGTGTGAGTTCCGGGATAGTATTAAGTATATTCTTAAAAAACAAAGGGTTATCAAAATTTGGTCCATGGACATTGAGAAGAATCACTTTTTTTAGATATAATTCACCCACTAGTATAATATATCTACCATTATTGTCCGCAATAGTTGATATGTGTTAGGTATAAAAGGTATACCTTTACGGATTACAATTGCAACCCCTCTGGCCTTATGGGTGAATGAAGAGTGATATGTTTCAGCAATCCATTTTCCTTTCAATCTATGTTGTGCTTCGTTTTTAAGATGAGTTTCTTGAAGAAATGTTATATCTGCATTGAGTGACTTTAAGTGTGCTAATACTTTACCTCTCTTGATTGATTCATTAATTCCCTTAACGTTCCAGCTACAAAAAGTAATTCCTTGACCCCCAATTTTTCTATTAACGTCTTGCATCATATGGTTAGGGCAGTCTATAAAAGAGTAGATAGCTCAGCACAGTATGCCAGACAATCCACCCGAACACAGGACAGATGAGTTTTAAATTGAATAGATCTTCCTCCCGGACCTCTCTCCACAAATAATACTTATAATCCAAATCAACTTTATGATAGAAATTAAGTAAGAAATAAAAAAAGAAAGTAAAAAATAAAAATTAATAAAGTGCAAGAAAAAAGAAGAAACTACATCTACAAATAGTGTAGTTAGTGTTAGCCACACTAACGTGGCTGGCCATCTAAGGACTTCCATAGCATTAGAAAAAAAATATTATTCGCTCCACGCTAAAAAAAACCAACAAACTCAGTAAGAGTGATTTACGGGATTAATGTTAGAACTATTTTGGTCCAAAAGATTAGTAATCATGTGATGAGAGACTATTACTCTCTTGGCTAAGTATTAGTCAAATATTAGTCTGATGTAAAAAAAAGTATAAACATAGCTAATTTTAATTAATAAAATACCCAGGTTATACCTTGTTTGCAATTCATATTTTTAACTAATTATTCTAATAATAATAATAGTAGTCATAATAATTAGTATTTGTTAGTAATAATTAGTACTAAAATATTAAAATAATATGTCCATATCAAGAAAGTTTGTTCAGTTATCGTTATCAGCTTTCATTAGTCCTTGAGTAAAGCAATTTAAAGTTCCATTTATTCTCCGCAAGATGAGGATATCATATGAATGTTATTCAATCAGCACTCAGGCCCACGCTCTTCTGGGCGATCTTCTGGGCGAACGCCAATGCTTTCTTGTGATCAGTAAAAATCTGCTCCTTCTGTTCATAGGTGACTCTGTCTTGCAGGGTACAGCAGTCCATATCTCAAGTTGTCTATCTTCTTAAGAATCCCTCTTGTCTCGGTAAATAACGCTCTCCTTTTGACCACTTCCACGGGATAGTCTCGGAAAATGCTGATTTTGTCTCCCTCGAACAGAAGATTTCAAGTGCTAGCAGTTTTTTTCATATCATCCAAGACGTGGTCATATTGCACCTTCACTATCAGTTGCCTTGGGGGCGCGTTCGGGCCTGAGCGACGTCCCAGAGCCCTATGTGCCCGGCCTAATAAAGGCTTTTGATCCAAATTCAATACTTTTTTCAATATGTCTGCAGCATAGTCACGGAGATCTTTAGTTCCTTCTTTACCCTCTAGGACGCCAACAATTCTTAAGTTCTGACGTCTTTGGCGTCCCTCCAAGTCAATACATTTTTCAGTTACTGTATGTAGTAAATCTGATAAACGCTTGTTCTCGGCAAGAAGTGTTTCTGTAGTTTGAGAGCTCGTGTCAGCAATTGACTCCAAATGAGTCATGACCTCGGAGGTACACAAAAATGCTGGAGAAACTCAGCGGGTGCAGCAGCATCTATGGAGCGAAGGAAATAGGCAACGTTTCGGGCCAAAACCCTTCTTCAGAGTCATGACCTCCGTTTGTTGATTTATTGTGTTGAAGACAGGATCCAGCTTAGCATTTAAGTTGGATTCAATCAACTTAATTTTCTCATTTGCTTCATTAATTTGTAAATCGAGGTTTGCAGATATTTTCTCCTTCATGGTAACCAGTTCTGCACGGACAAACAGCGATTTTATCTTCAAAATCTAAGAGGTCTTCTTTAAATTCCTTTTTAAAACCTCTCAGTATTTCTTTAATGTTCATTTCTTTTTTAAAGTTTATCAATTCTTCTCTCATACTTGCAATTTCCTTAGTGATAAGGATGCGAAGTCCATCCATTTCGCTTTTCTTTGTCTTTGGCTTCTGGACCTTTGAAACGTCCTCCTGGGACGACGTTGAAACTGAGCCCGAGGCTTCAGTCGGGCCTACTTCATCCACCGGAGTTTAGCTTTTCCGGGTTTTTTAGCAGCTCCCTTTGTGGGGGTGTGTTTTACCGACATTATACTCCGGAGTCGCAGGTCTGATGACGTCACTCAGGCTGCCGGTGCGATTTCTGCAGGTCAGTCCGTTATTTTTCTCCCGTTTTTTCTCGGGTTTGCGTGGAGCTAGCTGGCACACACCTCTACTCCCCCATTAGCGCCACCGGAAGCTCTTACTTTAGACTTTAGAGATACAGTGCGGAAGTAGGCCCTTTGGCCCACTGAGTCCATGCTGACCAGCGATCACCACGTACACTAGTACTATCCTACACATTAGGGACAATTTAAAGATGACAATTAACTTTGGAGTGTGGGAGGAAACTGGAGCACCCGGAGACAACCAATGCGGTCACAAGGAGAAGTACAAACTCCGTACAAACAGCGCCTGTAATCAGGATCGTACCTGGGTATTAGGCATTGTAAGGCAGCAGGTTTTGTAAACCTGCATCTGCAGTTCCTTGTATCCACATGTTGTTTAAAAATTGCACGTTGTTACAAAAATTCAAACTACATGTCAGAGCACTATTTCTGGAGTTTGCACTATTAATCAAGATTTAGTTTTGGAGTTTGGCAGATTCTAATTTGACTTTAAATGTGCGAGAATATTCAGCATATTTTTATAAAGCCATAAATTTAATTGGGCTGAAATTTAATTTTCACTAGGCGCATTTGCTGGCAATTTAGGGAAGAGGAACAATGCTGAGATTTAGGAGGTTGTGCCAAGGTTTTTAAGGCATCTTTGCAATGTTTCTGCAACCTTGCTCAATCGCCTGAATGCAAGCTGAATACAGAGTTGTATACAGAGCTGTATGTAAGCTGTATACAAGAACAAAGGGTGACCTGGTGTGGGGGAACAGCGATGAGGTGGGTGGGTAATTGGGAACAAAGGACCTGGCGTTGGATACTTTGTAACTTTGTGCCCTTCATGTGGCGTCTATTTGCAAACCTTGGGTGTGCAAAACAAAGAATATCAGACTTGTCACATGTGACAATAAAATATCATTCATTCATTCATTCATTCCCTCATTTATTCATTCATTGCCTCATTCATTCATTCATTCACAACCTCACACAACAAACTGTGAATAATCAGTTTCTGGACCATCCCATGCCCAATATGAATCAGGAGATATGAATAATAAAACTGACACTTTCCGCTGAGCTGATGCAATGTTGAATCTTCTGTTTTTTCTTCCAGCTTGAACATATACAGAATAAACAACTAAAATCTGTTCCAGTTGCTCAATTGATAAAATCTCGCAATATCCTAGTCATCACAGTCATTAGCTTACTCATATGGTAAGTATGAGATTCAAGAAGAATATTCAGACGTGTTTATTAAAAAATATCTGTGAGACAATAGACAATAGATAATAGGTGCAGGAGTAGGCCATTTGGCCCTTCGAGCCAGCATCGCCATTCAATGTGATCATGGCTGATCATCCCCAATCAGTACCCCGTTCCTGCCTTCTCCCCATATCCCCTGACTCCGCTATTTTTAAGAGCCCTATCTAGCTCTCTCTTGAAAGCATCCAGAGAACCTGCCTCCACCGCCCTCTGAGGCAGAGAATTCCACACTCACCACTCTCTGTGAGAAAAAGTGTTTCCTCGTCTCCGTTCTAAATTGCTTACTCCTTATGCTTAAACTGTGGCCCCTGGTTCTGGACTCCCCCAACATCGGGAACATGTTTCCTGCCGATAGTGTGTCCAAGCCCTTAACTATCTTATATGTTTCAATGAGATTCCCTCTCATCCTTCTAAACTCCAGAGTCTACAAGCCCAGCTGCTCCATTCTCGCAGCATATGACAGTCCCGCCATCCCGGGAATTAACCTTGTAAACCGACGCTGCACTCCCTCAATAGCAAGAATGTCCTTCCTCAAATTAGGGGACCAAAACTGCACACAATACTCCAGGTGTGGTCTCACTAGGGCTCTGTACAACTGCAGAAGGATCTCTTTGCTCCTATATTCGATTACTCTTGTTATAAAGGCCAACATGCCATTCGCTTTCTTCACTGCCAGCTGTACCTGCATGTATGTTTTTTTATTGGCACTGTGGTGTGGCGATCGTGTTGATACCTCACAGCACCAGAGTCCCGGGTTTGATCCTGACAACAGTTGCTGTCTGTACAGTGTGCGTTCTCCCTGTGACCGTGTGGGATTCCTCCAGGCGCTCTGGTTTATCCCACATTCCAAAGATTGCCGGTTTGTAGGTTAATTGGCTTCTGTAAAATTGTAAATTGTGCCTAATATGTAGGATGCAAAGCTGGCATAACAGAATTAATGCACGGGTGATCATTGGTCGACAAGGACTTTTTAAAAATATCAATTATTTAATCAATTATTTACAAAACTGCTATTTACCATACAAAACAATACAAACAAACCCACCACTATAAACAAAATAAAGCAAATATTCTTAAATATTAAATCACAAATTCCCCATCCTTATTGTGGATCCATTCCACCCCCCGCGGTCCCGGAAATTCCGCATGGCACCCGTGGATAGCGTAGTCCCTTTCTATTACCACCCGGGCGTGGACGTAACCCCGGAGAAGGGGCAGGCTGCCGGCTCGGACAGAGTCCTCTTCTGCCTGGCGCCATGACTCGCAGATAGCCAGCTTGGCCAGGCCAAGGAGCGACCCAACCAGGACATCTTCGGCCCTACCATTTCCCCTACACGCAGGGTGTCTAAAGATGAGGATGGTGGGTGTGAAATGCAGCCAGAAGGCAAGGAGCAGCCCCTTTATATATTCAAACAGGGGCTGCAACCTCACACACTCTGTGTACACGTGGAACACAGACTCTTCCAGCCCGCAAAAATGGCAGGCGGCTGGCGAGTCTGTGAACCGCAAGAGAAACAGGTTGCAAGGGACTCCTCGGTGCAGTATCCTCCACCGCAGGTCCCCGATGTAGAGGGGCAGAATCCATGCATGGGGGGATCCCCATTGCGGGGCTTGAAAATACTTGGTGGTCTGAAGGGCCTGTTTCCATACTGCATCTCTAAACTGGTAACTCAAATTTCACTGTACCTTAATTGGTACATGTGACAATAAACTAACCTTGAAACCCTTGAAACGAAACTAAACTAAACTAAACTAAACTACACTAATCTCAACATATTTTCCACTGACTGGGAAATACAGCAGGGAAACAGGACCTTCCTCCCACCAAATCCATGCTGACCATCAATCACCTGTTCACACTAGTTCTATATTATCCAATTTCTCATCCACTCCTTACATACTAGGGGCAATATACAGAGGCTAATTAACCTACAAACTATAATCGGTGCGGGGACCTCTGATGTTTGTGATGTATATAAATAACCTGGATATAAACGTAGATGGGTTGGTGTGTAATTTTACCGATGGCACCAAAATTGGAGAAGTTGCAGACTATGAGGAAGGATGTCAGAGATATAATTGATATAGATTAACTGCAGAAATTGGAAGAGAAATGGCAGTTGGAGTTTAGCCCGAGAGACTGCAAGGTGTTGCATTTGTGAGGTTGAGAGTAAGGCAAAAGTATACAGTTAATATCAAGACCCCTAACAACATTCATATACAGAGGAATCCTGGAGTTCAAGTTCATAGCTCAGTGAAGATGGCAGCACAAGTAGATAAGGTGGTAAAGATGGCGTATGGTGTAGCTTGCCTTCATTGTGAGGGATTTTGAGTACAAGTCAGGGTTATGATACAGCTCTATAGGACTTTGGTTCGGCCACATTTGGGGTATTGCGTACAGTTCTGGTCGCCCCATTGGAGGAAACGAGGCGGCTTTGGAGGGGTGCAGAGGAGGTTTACCAGAATGCTGCTTAGATTCGAGCGTTTCAG